>SNQJ01S0095376.1:7743-19544 GCA_010110895.2 Picea sitchensis | reverse complement strand
GCATTGTTGTTACTCGACATGTATGAATAATTGAAGGATTATCCATCCTTTTGTTCCCTTTTAAAAGTTCATTACCAAGATATAAATATGCCTGCAGTTAAACAGTGGTTTTGAATTTAATGCAGCCATTCAAATACTGCATTATGCTTGGTAAACTCGAATAATCTATTAGATTATCTGAAATGGTAAATCTTTTATAGAAGTGTGCAATTATTATTTTTTAAGTGCGTGATCAACTCATTGATATTTAATGCAAGAAGATTCATACATGCTGTGCCATGAAAACGAATGGTTAAAATCTCTCCAGACACCACTTTCAAAGTCCAATAAATTAACTGCGATCATGCTAAAGTTTCTAGATGAGTATGCAGTTCATTTTTCAACATTTGATAAATTTATTAATACTTCAGGCAAAAAGATTTATACCGAATGATTAAAAGATTCATAATGAATGACTTTGGATGCTGTGAAAATGACAATTTCCACTTTAATATAGTGGAAACACTTTATCACACCTATAAACTCATAAAAAATATCTATTTGAAGAAATGAAAACAATGTTGGAGTTACATTATTTAAATAAGTGTCAAAAATCATTTAAATGAATGACTTAATAAAAATGTTGGTGTTTGACTAGCTTGGATGTGTTGAATTAGTAGATTCTTAATAAAAATTGCTTTATTACTTGCGATTCATTTGGTTGTCTTCTTTTGAAAACTTTAACATGATATTAGAATTAGAGAGTATTTATGTCGTCACAATTACTATTAATTCCTTGCATATTGCAATAAGGATGGAGTGAAAATTAGATCTCAATCAATTCCTTGCATATTGCAATAAGGATGGAGTGAAAATTAGATCTCAATCACAACTTAGGTATGCTAGCATTTGGGTTGCTTTAAACATGTTTACACCATGCTAGAAGTGTGCTTTATGTGATATGGGGTGTATGATAAAAACTTCACCTAGTATTGTATCTTAGAATGTTTTGGATTTGGGTTGCTTTAAACATGTTTACACCATGCTAGAAGTGTGCTTTATGTGATATGGGGTGTATGATAAAAACTTCACCTAGTATTGTATCTTAGAATGTTTTGGTTTATTGACATCTGGAGAGTATAGGTGGATGTTTGTTCTTGAGATATGTGTTAAGAGGAGGTGTGCTTCTTAAGGAGGTAGTGATCTTATTTGGCATCGACATTTTCTACATGGTGCATGTGTTGAGGAGGATGGGGACTTCACAAAGGATGTGGAGTTACCTTTTAAAGGAGTGTTAGGCCCCAAGAGGGGCGCTTGGCCCTAGGAGCATTGGAACCATGTGCCACACTTTAAGAGGTTGAGCGTTTGGTTTGGAGGGCACACTACAATGAGTTTGTTGTGGACTCGAGAGACATGTAGAAGAATGTTGGAGCTGAAAGCCATCCTTAGAGAGTATGCATAATTGTGATGAGAAACATTTCACATGTGCAACCTTACCTTGGAGAGTGCACTTAGGAGGTGGTGGCCAACTACCACATGACATGTGTACACCTTGAGTAGAGCTCTCTTTATGTGGACATACTCTAGTGGCTTTGATTAGGTTGTTTTTCGACTCTGTCCTCTCTATTGTTAGCCTCCCTCACCTATATTATAAAGGGAAGAGTGTCTTTGTATTTACAACTTAGTCACTGGATCATGTATCTTTTTGATGTACTTGTATTGTTCTCCTTGTGCTTGTGTTATGCAAGAGTTGAAAGGCTTAGGTGAAGACTTGGTGTACTAAGGTTGAAGTCTTAGTGTGATCAAAACCTAGGATTTGTAGTAGGCAAGTCTTGAGAAAATTTGGAGTGCTTTGATGTTAGTGGAGCTTGTGTGATGCAAGTGGGAGATCCAATGGTGGCATTGTGAGTGTGATGCTAGCTTTTTGTGGAGCATTTGGTGTGCTTAGGAGAGCTTGGTGAGATCCCTTGCTAGGTCATTGTATCGTTGGTTGGGGTTTGTTGTTGATGATGAGTGCCCTAGTTAGGGTTTGGTTGCAATTGGAGTTCCCTTGCTTGGATGAATTGAGATATTGTATTGGAAGTAGTCTATTCATTCTATGTTTTAGACTTTTCTTGGTAGGTCTATTCCTTTGATCTCGACAATTCTCCCTCCAATGCAACACATTTAACCTGATGTTGTTTACTTTATGCTTTGTTAGTTTGTTTAGCACGGTACCACTAGAGTCAATCATGGAATCCCAAATTTCTCTTATGTCGACGACAAGGAGTTAATGTAGTGTGGCAGATTGTGCTGGCTGCTTGCATATGTTTAATGCAACATCCTTGCCAATACTTACTTTGAATTTTGAACTGCTCTGGTTACACCTCCACATCCCATGTTCTTGTTCATGTCCCTGTCCCTGTATAGACATTTTGAACCTTTGATTGATAGAGTCGAGGTGTGTGTTGCTAGTCTTGAAGAAGAGGAGACCTAGTGATCTCTCAATTGTGAACGTGTGATGCTTAGGAAACAATGGATAGCTTGTAGGTTCAAACTAGGTAGCCAATAAGTAGTAGGCTAGATTCTTATGCTAATTTTTGAAAGTAAAACTAGGGATAGTAGCCACCCAAATGTGAATCGGTATCAAAGTTCTATGAATTGCTTGGTTTGGGGACAATATTTCATACATGTGAAGGTTATTACCATGAAGTATGGTAGGTTTTAGAGTATCATCAGTGTAATATTATAGTGTTTGGTTCTCACTTTTGAAACCTTTCGTGTCATTTGCTACCCTTGCTTTGAAAACATGAAATAAATTAAGTCAACTAACATATGGAAGCACACTGTCAGACAAGATTTATGGTTATCACATTGCATTGCCTATAAAACATTTGTTTTGTGAAATCTGGTTTGGACAATGAATCTTTAGTTTGATATGAAATTGTGAAAACGATGCAATAATGAATTGTTTGTGTTGAAGGTATAACAAATGCATTGAATTTTGTTCTCTTCCTTTAAATCTATTGCATAAAATGTGGTATGACAACTCAAGGTTTAAATTCAAGATTTAACCAGCACAACAAAGGAATACCTTGATCATACTCATTTCTTTGAAGTTTTATTAAATTGGGACTACAAATGTTACCGAACTATATCTTCTAACCAACGAGTAATCCTTCTGAAATGAAAACATGAATGAAATAAAACCAATGCTTCTTCTCTGCTTTGAAAATATGAAATAAAATTAAGTCAACTAGCATATGGAAGCACACTATCGAAACACTATCGAACAAGATTTATGGTTATCGCATTGCATTGCCTATAAAACATTTGTTTTTTGAAATCTGGTTTTGGACAATGAATCTTTAGTTTGATATGAAATTGTGAAAGCGATGCAACGATGCATTGTTTTTGTTGAAGGTATAACAAATGCATTGAAACCAAAAGTTAATTATTTTGTTTTGTTCTCTTCCCTGAAATCTATTTCATAAAATGTGGTATGACAACGCAAAGTTTAAAACTTCAAGATTTAACCAACACAACAAAGAAATACCTTGACTATACTCATTTTTTTGAAGTTTTATTAAATTGGGACTACAAATGTTACTGAACCATATCTTCTAACACACAAGTAATTCTTCTGAAATGAAAACATGAATGAAATATAACCAATGCTTCTTCTCTGCTTTAATCCTTTGACAATGCCTCTTTGTTGGTTTTTTTGAGCTTCTCTATGATATTTTTTGACCTTTTTGTTTCATGGGATACCAAATTAGGTGAGAAAACCAAAACATCGAGCAACCAACTAATCTTGAAGGAAATCAAATATTAAACACAACCATTAAACATATAATAGGGTATAGGGTGCTACATCAAACAAATAGTAGGCAAAAAGAATATGTGGCCATCATTCATACTGATGTATGACACAAGTAGGTTTGTATTAATCAAATGGGATCATACTATGTCATTTCAACTATATTGCTTGGCAAACAAAACTGACCTTATGGTTTTATATCAAAATAAGGTCTCTTTTCCCAAGTATATGTGAGAGGGTTTCCTCAACCAAGTGGAGAGGAAATACATCCTTACATAGTGAATATGGCATAATCTCCTCACCCAATGAAGATAACCTGCTACTAAAAAAATCAATACTTATGTGCTATGTCACCCCCTCCAAGGAAAATTTCATAGAGGAATGGTGATATAAAAACTAGCTGAGGGGAATGGTGATACACTGACTAAGAGAATCCCGATTGCTTATTTATAGAGAATCCTAATGACTAATAGAATCCCAATTCTATTTTCATGGATCTTTGCCATTATGGACTTCCTTTTTTGGGGATGTGATGTGTATTCGTTAATAATATGCATTCACCTCTTTTCTACTAGACAAAGTAAAATAAGTTTATTTGACCAAGGAAAAATCCCACACGTTTAGTCTAATTGAGTTTCATTCCAATTGGGTCAGTGATTTATTCCATGCCTTTTAATCAATCCATAATTAAAATGCAAAGTTGTTGTAGCAATAACGCTCTCTGTTGTTTGGCTCTTTGGAACCACACAATACAGAATCCTTCAACCGCATGTTTATATGCAACAACACGTGTTATATATAAATCCAATAAGTAAAGTAGAGCAATGAAGACATTACCTATTTTCTCGATCTTTTGCAATCCAAGCATGTTGAGAGGAGGCATGGTATCTAGAGGTGGGGGATGGATGGATTTAGAAGGAAAGCTTAATTATAAAGATTTACATAAACAACGTTTGGGCATCACCCAAAGAAGTGCGATGACAATATTTGTAGGATAGGATAGAAGACATAAAGCANGAGGAGGCATGGTATCTAGAGGTGGGGGATGGATGGATTTAGAAGGAAAGCTTAATTATAAAGATTTACATAAACAACGTTTGGGCATCACCCAAAGAAGTGCGATGACAATATTTGTAGGATAGGATAGAAGACATAAAGCACATGACCTTGTGCTTATGGAAACCAACATGATAGCCCTGAAGAAAATTTAGTGTCCTACACAATGTTCAATATTCTCACTCCAATATACAAGGATATCAATGGTGAGATGGGTTCACACATTCAATCATAACCTTTATGTTTTCACTATTACACTTCACATTTCTTTATTATATAGAATTGTAGTTCCTCAATTGACCTAATTTGACCAAGATGCTAGAAAAAAATGCATATAACAATTTTACCATTGTGAGGAAGTTATTCATGATAAAATATTTATATTTACCTTCCCTTGCAATGCTCATAGTGCAATATGATGTGTCAATGTTACCATGCAACACTTCAAATGCTTGGAAATAGTCTTTATTGAGTATAAAATCTGTTATCAACCTTTAACGAAGGAAGGATCACTAATGGATAGTTCCTATATGCCTACCCTTGTAATTCTATATACAGAGTATTCTTACTTGGACAAATGACTGTTTAGAATTTGAGAGAGGTTGGTGCAATAAAGGTAAAGCTAAATTTCTTGTTCAAGTACACTTAAATGTAGAGGAATTAATGCTTTGATTAGTAGATGAATTCATTGTAATATTTATATATTTGGAGTTCATTCTTATATTAGTAGGCTCAATCATTGAGCTAATAACAATTTTCCTATAGAAACCTTGATTCCTTAATAATCCATTATCCAGGTATGCTATTTCTTGCATTTACATTTATAGAAATATTTTTTTGCAAATTATCTTCGTGTTCAATCAGACAACTATGTTATTGGTGTATGAGTAACAATGTGTAGTGTGGGTATCCAACCCTTTTGTGGCCGGTGGCATGTGCTTTACTAGAGTCTTACAAAGTACAACTAATTTGGATGTTGTTATGCTCTTAATAGTTGCATTACATGTATTAGAATTTAAAGGTCAATTTTATTCATCCATTGAAATCCTTATAGAAAACTATTTTAATGCAAAATTTACAAGAATAACACACACTAATAATGTATCCTTTATGATATAAACTCCTATTTTCTCATCAAAATTTTGATGTTTGTGTTTTCTCTAGCTCTTTGGAAGCATAAAATAGAGCCACTACACCACCTATTTCACTGATAGTGGTTTACTTCAGTGAGTTAAACAACATTCAAAGAAACAATGGCTAATCTAGAGTTGTAGTATTGGGAATTACATAATGGTGCATAAATGGACATTATGCATTAAAGTGTCCTATTATTCCAACCCAGGTCAAGCTATTTTACATATGTTTTGTACAACAAAACACTAAACTTGGTGATCTAAAGTAAGAGGGATGTATACATGATGACTACAAATAATGGAGCATACTATATTCCCGTTGTTGAAGGGATAAAAACAGTGAAAACATATGGTGCCAGTAATATTGTGGTGTTTACCAACTCGAAATTTATTTCTAATGAAATGAAACACGATTATCAACTTGAAAAGACAATCTAAAACCACTTCATAGAGAAGCAAGAATATTTTCTAGTCAATTTCACTCCTTTACCATAAATGACCTTGTTGATAAGGAGGATGTGTAGTGATTTAGTGTTCGGGGTAGTGTCAACTCTAGGTGGGGGTGTGGAAGATGACTTGGTATAAACATCTATTCCATCAAAATTCATTAATGAACATCATTATAGAACTGTGATATGTGAATGCTTGCTTTTTATGATTATTATGGTGTCTCCGATGATGTGATTGTTGCCTTTAGATACATAAGTCACAACATACACTTAAGACCTTAAATGAAGGTATGACTCTTTCAACTATTTAGTATTTTGAATTATGTTTCAATTCTACACTTTGGGTTTGAATTTTGTTGATATCAATGTTTATTTCTAGGATTAAGACCTTAAATGAAGGTATGACTCTTTCAACTATTTAGTATTTTGAATTATGTTTCAATTCTACACTTTGGGTTTGATGATATCAATGTTTATTTCTAGGATTTTTCACAAAAGTTGATGTCAATTGCAGGAAAGGGTGAAGAATCATATAGATTGCTTGGCATAGTTAGGTAACGAATAATCTTATCAACATAACAAGGCTTGTTGTCACAATAGTCGTTGGTCGTGAACCGATGTTTTTTGTCATAGACATGTTAGATGTAATGCAAAATATATCTATAATGACAATGCACAAGTTAGAAGTTGTCAAAGAATAAAAGGCACTTGACATTGTGTTGTTTACAATGTTTTTTCTTGTTGTATAATGTTCATTTCCTTTGCATGACATCGATGTGTATTCTATGCTACTAATTTCTATTGATATAAGTACCCTTGGTTGACATTGTTGCAAGTACCAATCTTGGATTCACTGAGAATTATGCATGCCTACTAGAATACTCTTGTTCAAATGAACTTGGATTTTACTCTTTGTTCCAATTTACTTAGCTTCATAAATTTAGATAATTAGTTTCTTGGTAAGCAACATGTAATTCAAAAGATATGTTAAAGCTACTAGTTTTATAATACTTTTTATAGTAAAATTTTAACTTCACATTAAATTTTCAGTGTACAATCACATCATGTCATCAACACTTTATAGGGATTTTATTCTAATATTATCAATACTTTTCCAAGAGTAATGTGTTTCATATCTCAATGCATGCAATTGTAGGGTTGGTTCTTAATGAATAGATTAGGACTGAACTCATAAATTTAATATAATCCAATATTTATTAGGTACCTAGACTTTCTCACCATAGTTTGAAAAGTGGGTAGGAAGTTTAAAACATAAATTTTTTTTGCCAGCGATTCTCATTCTCATTCGTTATTCTTTTTATTTTTTAATTTTAAATGGTGTCAACAATTTGAAGAGGGCACCATAGCATTGGAAGATTTGGAATAGTCAAGTTTGGTAGAGGGTCCTCACAACAATATTGTTGTAAACTGTAGACTGATGATACAAAAAAGAATTAACTTTCATTGTTTACATTAAATGCTCGGTGCCCACACTTTTAATACATGATTGGACTAAGCAATCAAGAATTTGGGATTGATAAGAAAAATTTGGATTCCCCTCTTTCAAATTGACTTTTTTTTTTGAAAAATATATTTATAAAAATCATAAGATTATATAATGATGCATCATTCCAATTTTATCCTACTCTCATTTGTATATAGGATCAACAATGCACTCGTTTTTTTAAGATAAAATATTAGATGACATCCATTCAAAAACCAATTGTTCTTTGAATCCAAAAATTGCACTATTCACATTTAATTTTTCAATAATTATGTAAAACCTAGTTTTTCGCATGTGCATTCCAAAGTGGAATAAAATTGTATAAACACAATAATTTACAAGTCATTGTTGGAGAAAAATATATAACGTAAAAATCCCATATTCAAATGTCATATGTTATTACCTTCTCCCCAAACCTGAAATATACATAATGGATTTTGTCTTTAAACTATTTATTTCTTAGATTACAAAGTTCATCTACCATTTATACCAATGAATTCCCCCTCCCAATTCATTGTTGAACAACCACATTTGCATGGTCAATTGTCTAGCATCTAATGTTTTTTTTGGTTCATGGCTCAAACTAAACATCATACTTACTAGGCACCCATGTTTGCACAATTAGATATGGACTATCACTTAATGACGAAATCCCAAATAGAGTTGAGACACATTATTGAGATTTAAAGGGAGATACACAAAATAACAAAACATTATATTATGAAAATACTTTGTCCATTATAATAGGATTCATATTTATCCAAAACCCTAAAAGCTAATAATAACTAAAAAGTTTATCTTTTAATCTAAGTCACTAAGGTGACTTTATTATAGATGTATGCCTTATATTCCAACACTCTCTTTTAAGGCTTATAGTACTAAAAATAAAATTCATTGAAATCAAACATACTTTGACTGCAAACACATTTACTAAAATATAAAACTAACATAATCAAACATTCTTCAAATGCTTCTTTTTTGAAAACATTACTTGAACCAATAAGACTCATTCAAGTTGCTCCATATTCCTCTAAAAGGTATAGTCTCCTAGTTGTAATCCAAGTTCCCAACATCATTGGACATGATTTTCACATGAAATGTCTCATAACCCTCATAAAGGTATGATATCAGACTTCCAGATACTAGATATCCCTTGAACTATTGAACAACAATCCCCAAATGCATGCCTCATAATCCCAATGATGTATAGTTTCTCCGATCCGTTTCTTCGAGCCATAAGCATCCTAGAGTATCCATGTCTTCAAAGTGAGGGTCTCTTAAAATGTGGACAATTTCGTTTCTTTAGTGAAGTCATCACCATTGTCAGTGTTTGGTGGATCTCCAACAATGGCTAGATTTTCCGACTCTTTAGGCTTTCCTTTGAGAAGGTCATCGACACAGGTTTTGCAACTAATTGTTGTATGACTTGTTTTTCCATAGTAGTAACATTCAATCTCACTCTTACCTATCATTCTATTTCCCATCCTTTTCTTTGAGTATAGTGCAACCTTTGGCTGAGAATCTCCTTCCAAATATCATGCAGTTGCTCTTTTTTCTATAGATAAGATAGATGAAATCATGTCTTCTAGAGTTTTTGAAGGCATATGACTAAGAATAAAAATGACAATGTTGTATTTAGAAGACAAACTATTTAACAAAATGGATTTGGTATCCTCTTCCTTAACTGTAGCTTTGAATTTTGCTAGCTATCTAATAAGAGATCTCATATTGCTTATGTGGCTAGACATAGTGACTCCATCATATATCATGAATCCGAACCACTAAAGCTTTAGAGAAAACTTTGCATTTATCATTTATGTTCCAAAGGATTTATTCAAATTATTCCAGATTTCCTTGGACGATCTTTTTAGATCTACATGATGCAACTTAGAATCTAAGAGAGCAAGGCCAACAATAGCTTTAGATTTATCATCTATGCTCCACCATTCTAGTAGTTTATTGGGATATGTGTGATTGCTAATTTCCATTGCTATTCTGTATAATTTATTTTTCATTAGATGCATCTAGATGTTCACTTTCTAGGTGTGAAAATTGATGTCATTAAACTTTTCTAAGGGAGTTTCTTTTCTAAAAAAATTGTGTATCCAAACCTTTTTGGAGATTAATAGGAAAAAATTGTGTTATGGAATATACCTCTACTTTTGCAAATTAGGGCTGGTGGTTGCTATACAACTTGGTAGTTGTATGATGGGTAGTAGTACTACAAATGATACAACTTGGTCGTTGGTGGGTGGTAGCATTATAGGCGGTGGTTGACGATTGGTGGTTAAAGAATGAGGAATCAACAACTCCTTTAAGTAAAAAAGACAACTTCACCTTTATCCTTAGTCGCTAGCTTCTCCACGAATCCATTGATCATCTTTATCCTTGGTGGTTGGGTCTGATTTGAGAATGACAATGGCTGGTTCTATTGGCTATGCAATTGTTTGATATGTGATGACTGAGATTCAACTAAACTCTTTACACATCCACATGGCATCCATGTTCTACATTACATTGGTATCATATTACAAAATGGACTAGATCACTTAATGATGAAACCCTAGGTAGAGTTGAGCCAAGTCATTGAGCACAAAAGGAAGATACACACAATAACACAATATTGTATCATAAAAATACTTTCTTCCATTACAATGGGATTCAATTGTCTTATATAGGGTCAAGAGGTGATATTTGTCCAAAACCCTAAAATCCAATAATAACTAAAAAAACCTATCTTTTAACTCAGTCACTAAGGTGACTTTATTTCAAATGTAAGCAGTGTATTCTAACATACACATGGCGTGGGAGAATTGCACTTACAAAGTATAAAATCCACTCATCTTCACTCATCATAATCCTAATGACTAAGGACACAATCTTGATCATATTTTCTAAATGAATTATTCGAAGGAACTCAAAGAGAGAATGGTAAAAGTTATTTGGTTTCCCTTGTACTTTGGAGAAAAAATAGGCTCTACAAATATGGGCTTTGATTCAAGGTTGAAATATTAAGGATAACAAGTTTAGGTTCAAATAGAGGATATTGTCATATTTCTCTGGATTGATAGAATCAAATTTCAACACAAATAATACACTTTGGAAATTTGATAACATTAATCTGAATGTCATTGATGCCATGCCCTTTAAGACATTTTTCTATTGTTTGTAGCCTAAGATTATATTGGTAGGTAGGCACATTGATTTGTGATGTAAGGCTCACACGACTCCTTTTAATTTGAGTATAAGGTTGAGAAACACCATTCTTATGCTACAAAAGGATAACGTTTTCCTTTGAGTTTCCACTTACTTTGAATACCGTGTGTCCATTTGAGAGTCTTCTGTATTTCTTTATTTTGTTGGTGTTAAAGTCTTTTATTCCAATCAACATGAAAGTCGTAATCTACTTATGCAGCAATGACATTGATGCATATTACTCTACTTATATATAGAAATGACATTGATGCATATTACTTATATAGCAATGACATTAATGCATTGTACAATCCAATTATCTTTTATCTACTATTATACTTATACTTGGTTTTCATTTAAAGATGATGTGCCTTTGTTACTATCATGTGGTCTTTTTATTGATTTCCTCTCGAGAATTAATATATAAGCAACTTTTAAAGATTTCTCTAGGTAAACTCTTTATATCTCTTTTCCAAATCAATAAATATCAAACTAAGCATGCATCTTATACGATGACATTAGTTGGAACTTGGCAACCAATTAAATGGTAATAAATATCTTGAATGCAAAGCAAGAATCACATGACAAAAGTTTGCATTTATTTCTTTGGAGATGGGAAGCAAGAAACACTTAAAAATGTCTACATATGTTTCTTTGAAAATGGGTTCAAGTAACAAAGATGGGTT
>SNQJ01S0095374.1:18662-42227 GCA_010110895.2 Picea sitchensis | reverse complement strand
TTTGGAAGTTGTAGCTACCTTTGGAAGTCATTACTTCCCTTGAACAATAACTATTGATTATTTATCATATATTGTGCATGGTGTATTGTGGTGTATTGGTGTAACTCTTATACTATTGTTCATTGCTCATTGGATATAGTTGAGTGGTTTAAGTATAAGTTGAAAAGGTTTTAAATTGTACTTGATACTCATTCACCCCCCTTTCAGTATCAACACCCAGGACCTAAGGGCGAGAATCTAGAAGGATAATATTGGCTTTTATATTTTTCCAACTACAACAGTCTAGGCCTTTAGCCCCTTCTTCCCATGAAATGAGGTACAATCATTTCTCAATGGGCCCGAAAACCCAGAAGATGAGAAAACGAAGAGGAAGAGGCACGGAAGTTCGTAAGTATGGACGAGAATGGTACGATGACCCTTCAAGGAACTACCCAATAGCAACTCTTATCCTGAGGGTGACCAACTTGCTAGGACACAATGACAACCACCAAGGTGAAATTAGGCAAAAGGTATAATTTCCAAGCAAATGTTTCATAATCAATAAATGATTCTTTACAACATGTTCAAATGTTTCAAATATTAAAGTGACACTTACCATGACACCAGACTTGTTACCTCATGACGCAAGACCCGTTGTCTTCTGGGACAAAGCTGATGTAGTGGATGTTGCTCTATTGTTGGTGATGAGTAGTGATCAGCAAGAATAGGAGGGACCATGCGGGCTTTGTTTCTCAATCTGACTCTCGGCACTCCATGTCTGCTACCTGTGGGCCTCGAGACGTAATCTCCTTAGTTACCTCTAGACTGGGGGGTAACACCCCCAACAACAATCAAGGACCCCTCGTGCTCCAGTTTATGTGGGAAAACAAGAAGAAGGTGGGAAAGCCATCCATATTTCCACACCCAACGTATTAAAACGAATTCTTCCACAAACTAACTTCACTATTTGGTTGGACTCGATACTCAACTATTCGGATACACACTCTTTATAGTTGAAGATGGATCGATGGTAGTAGGGTGGCTTACTAGATTTAGTAAGTCGAAAATCCTGAAGAAATTGGGGGCAGTGTCTCAATATGTTTGACCACGGTGATTCAATCTTATAACAAGAAAATATATCTATCACTAAGCAAAGCATCCCTGCAAGAACTGCCAATAAAAATCAAGGAGGGGTGGCATGGTAACCTCAACAAAATCCCAAGTTCCAGCAACAACGTCAAGGCCAACAAGTGATCAGGACCATGGGTGAGGCAAACCAAAAAGCCATCTAAATGAGAAGCATTCCCCACCAGGGAAAACCTCCCATCAAAACTACAACAAATCCTCAATGAATCTCTCCTAGAATCATACACATGTGAAGTAATCCCATCACAAGTACTGAACGAAATTTGATACTCGTTGTCTCTCTCTGGATACCCACCATCGCTATTGTTATCCCCTATCCTAGGGATAACTAAGGAGATTATGTCTCGAGGCCCACAAGTCCTAGACATGGAGTACTGAGATTCATATTGACTTGAGTCTGGCCCTGGAGGGCCCATCCTTCTTCTTCAGCACCTCCATTATGTCAGCAGCAACAGCATCCATCCCATAGGCCTGGTTCTGAAGTAGCAGTGGGTCTTTCTCCATGAGGTAATGAGTCTGGGTATCATGGTATGTGTCACTCTGATTCTCAAAAACATTTGACTATGTGCATTTAATTCTCTTTTGCTTCATGACGTGTGCTTGGACTTTATGCCTTTTGACTTGTCCATACCTGGGGGGGATGACAGAATGCCCTAGCAAGTTGGTTCCCTTAGGAGTGTGTTGCCACTGGGGGGGTTTATGAAAGGTCATCGTCCATTCCCACCATACTTATCACTTTTCATCATCTTCCCTCTCATATATCCCCTACATTGGTTCGGGCATTGGGTTTGCCAAGCTAGTAAGGGTTGTACCTTGCCTTGTGGGAAAAAGGGGCTAAAGGCCCAAAGGGTAAAAGTAGTTGAAAAAAGTTAAAAGCCAAAATATCAAACCTTGAGATGCTTCACCCAGGGATCCATGAGAAAGCAATAAAAGGCTTCTCAGCAAGAAAAACAGGGGACCCATAAAAAATATAAAACTCAAGACCTATTTGGTGGATAGGGGGTCTCATCATGAGCCAGCCTATTAGGTCCATGGGAATGTAGCGGTATGACATTACTATTCATCTAGTCACCACGCCAGGGTAGTGGCTCTTAGTGGCATAGCCAAGAGAAAGGGGGTCTCATCGCGAGCCATCCTTCTCATTTCCATGAAATGTTTGTGGGTAATGTTGTCACCACTGGTCACCACGCTAGGGCAGTGTCCCCCGACTATTCTCTTGAAAGAAAAAGAAATAAGATAAAAAATTAAAAAGGCATTGAATGGACTAGGAAACAATTGCATCCATGACAAGGTACAGCTCGCCCTCTTCAGAGGCACCCACAGGTAAGACCTACATTTCCCTTTCATCACTACACCCATTGCCCAAACATCCCCCACACCATCTCATGCACTTACATGACCTAGATTGGTCTTCACCTGCAAACACCCCACACCTATGGAGAATTATCGCAATAGGATGTCATGGAACCCTCTCCAAACCTGGCTTGTAGAATAGCATAACGTCTTTGAGCACTTGTCTGGGAAAAGGGGGGTTTTATGCACATGTTTGGATAACTTGATTATTAGATGTGATTGACATTACTATGATCCCTGTGAATTATGAGCCCATGGAGGGCGTACTTGTTGTTTTTGCAGGACCACGCCCGACGGATAGGTACATATGGGGAGATGATTAGCTCGGACCTCCATAGGGATAAAATCCCATCAGATGGATGTTGAGACCCCAGCCAGGGGAAGACATATACCAGAGGCTTGCACCGGAGAGAGAGGAAGACGTTCCACCAAAGACAGCTTGGTAGGCTTGGACCAAGGGGGGTCTTGCATTTCCCCCTGAACATTGGCCTTTGAAGACCCATGACATCACCCTTGTGACCCTTGGCGTCACCCAGCGTCAAATGGACATGATGGAGGCAATTGTGTGCCAAGTGGCACGTGTGGCATGATCCAGAGGCCTTGGAAGGCCTAACATTTTTCTCTTGGAGGCCAACATCTCACTTAGGAGGCCCAACGTCATCCTAGAAGGGCATGACATCACCCCTTTTGCACATTTTAGGGTTTAAATTGTCAATTTTATGTAAAAAACTGGATATTTGATGTAACTGGCCATGTCGATTTTTTTTTACCTAATTTGTAATTAAAGATCACTTGAATTGTATAAATAAGGGAATAATTCCTTGTATTTTTTCATCATTCTTTCACTCACACAAGTGAGGTATGAAATTCGGCCTCTTTAAGGCTTATTGGATGAAATTAAGTGATGTGCAACTCTTGGAGGAGACTTGTCTTGGTGTATTTTGGCATTTTCTTGGTGGAAAGTATTCAACTAGGGCATATTGCTAGATTATTCTTGGTGAATGTAAGTGAAAATCTGCAATTCTTCTTTCTTTCAATGGTTATGGTACCTTTTACTTTGCATTTACTAAGATTATGATATTGCTAGTGTAAAATCCTAGGAGATTAAGCACATGTTATTGTCCTTATCTCAATAGCTATCCACCTACTAGATTTTGCTAGAAGACATATCCTTTGAAGTATGGGAAAGAGCCCTACCTTTGTAGCACTCTAACATCATTACTTCATCAAGATTTTATTTATCTCAAGCTTGAGCTAAAGAAGAAGGAAAACCGCTAGGGCCTAGGGTTACCTACTTCCTAGTAGTCGTTTTCCTTCTAGGGTTTGGTGATTGAGGCCTTGGGTTACCAACACCTCAAACATTCTCCCTCTTGTCTTTAATTCACACATTATCATTTGTTTCCTTCAAGATTGTTGTTGCAAAAAAGTGACTCCATTAACCCTAAAGACACTGGTTTATACCTCATACTTGGTTGATTGATGAAAACAACCCCCAAACCATTTATCTCAAGCTATCTGCTAACTACACCTAACCCTAGATTAGAATAATCTACTAACATTCTTGTTGTTGTTACAAAAGTAAGCTACAACCATATATTGCAATAGTAAAACCTCATAAAAGCAATTGTTGAAGTTGATTTTTACATTGCCTTCTTAGCTTCTGACAAGTGTTAACATATTGCTAATTCTAGGTTACCATTTTGGGTCATTGTCATTTTGAAGCTTATTCAAGGCTTGATTGTGAAGATATATATATATATATATATATATATATTGTTGTTGTTATAAATTTCGGTTTGCTTCATCTTATACATCAACTTATTTCTTTTATTGAAAGTCCAAGGTTTTATGAAGCTCTAACATCAATTGTTACTTGCAAATAGTGTTTTCTTGTTGTCTTGTTCTAGGCAGGTACACTTAAGCATATCTTTGTTTCATATTGTTAAACCTTTGGGACTTTCTGATCAGAGTGACTTGTGAGAGGGGAACAATTTTTCTTGATACCATTACCTTTGCCTTCTCAAACCCCCAGATCACCGGGGATGTCTCCCTTGGGTTTTCACCCCTAAAGAGAAAGACGCGTCTTATTTAGGTCACAGTGATAGGACAACCTCCTGTTACGCCAATTTACTGTTCACTTGCCTTTGATTTTTAGGCAAGTACAAATTGTGCAATAACAACTACCACATAGGAATAATTCATGGGTATCCTGGGAGGCAAAATCTTTTGGGTTTCGGTGAATAAATTACAGACAACAAGGAACCCCTTTATGTTCTCTACTAGCAACAGACCCCCACCTCATACTAGATCCCTATGAAGCCTCGAATATGTTACGGACATGAATATGACATGTAGGACATGAGAATAACAACCCACTCGTCATCTATAGGATTATAGGCAACAATAACATTTCTATTACTATATTCTTCAAAAAGAATGAAGAAAAGGTTTTTTGGGGTATCCTCTTGTAGGACATCAGAAATGAGTCTTATGGCACCATTGAATTCCAGGTTGTGCAAACGCTCAACATCCTGAACAGATACGAAATCAGTAGTCTGGCCAAGATATTCTCCCACAAATGATATGGAGTTCTCCTCGAAGGACAAAAAAACTTCCCTTCGCAATGTTCAACTACTCCATTTCACCGGTTTCCCTGGTAATCTTGGAATTCAGCCCGACTAAGACCTCATAGGTAAGGCGAGAGCTTTGCAAACTTTCTTTGTAGGGGAAATCGCCTTTGACGCCATTGAAGCTGCAAATGAATTCCTTGAATTTGTGCAGGGCAGAGTGGTAGGTAAGGGATCCATGATCGGATCACCCCTAGAAAACTGGGTTGGAATCACTGTAAAAGATAGGGCCTTCATCCCACCCAAAATATGAACATCGATGAACTAAATCTGCCCCAGGCTCGGTACACACATCTCTCCTTTTTACACAGAATCTGGATGTTGTTTTTAGACAAAATCTGGACAATGGATTATGTAAAACTAAAAAGAAAATATACACATTGAATATGGAACAGAACAATTGCTCTCTTCATAACACAGAATGAGATAGGTAAGAAAGATTTTATTTTACTTAACCAAAAAATACAAGGAAAATATAAACTTCTTACAGCCTTGTCAAACACGGTATGGATCCGTACTCTTGTAGCTCGTACGGACTGATAATAACCTGATACAGATCGGGTCTCTCCTCCTGCTCGACCCTTTTCTTTGTTGTCTATTCTTATAGTGACCCTACTCGGCCTGTATCCCTGTGTTATTGTGTGGTTGAGACGCCACCAGTCACTCATACCAGGTGTGGGTTATGCAAAGCCTGTTTAGATCGTCTTCCTCTATCTTGGCTATATTCGTGCCTCCTTCTCACACACGATATTACTAACAACTCTAGGTAATATTCTTCTTATCGTTTCTTAGGGTTTATGTGGGCCTTTTACCAACGGGAGATCCCAACCATTAGATATTTTAATAGATCAATGGTTGGCACTTAGTCTCTCATTAGGACAACTTAAGACTTCACCTTTTTTTTGTGAAGGTAATAATTATTCCTCACAATTTCCTTAACACTCCCTCTCAGTGAGAAATGGGTTTTCTACAACACCCAATTTTTCCCAAAAATATTCAAACTTTCCCTTTGGCGGTGCTTTGAACAAAATGTCTACAACTTGTTCATTAGTGTGGACATATGAAAGTTTTACTACCCCTTTTTGTACTTTGTCCCTGAGGAAATGGTATATGATTTCAATGTGTTTGGATCTATCATGGAAGACTGGATTTTCAGATAACTTAATACATCTTTGATTATCACAATATATTGTGGTGGGATCCAAGTTTGAGTCAAAAAGATCCACAAGAATCTTCTGAAGCCAAATGGCTTCACAACTTGCTTCACTGGATGCCATGTACTCGACTTCTGTTGAACCGAGTGCAACTGATTTTTGTTTTATGTTGTACCACGATATCATGTCTGATCCTAAACTGAAGCAACAACCAGAGGTACTCTTCCTATTAGTTGTACTTCCATCCCAATTTGAATCAGAATAACCCACTAGTTTGACTTGGTCTCCCTGTAAACACTGAAGTCCATATTCTATTGTACCCTTCAGATACCTCAATATGTATTTTGTTGCAATCCAATGTACTTTTCTAGGGTCCACAATATGTTGACTAAGTGTGTTGACAGCAAAACATATATCAAGCCTAGTATTAGTCAAATACATAAAGCATCCAATTAATTGTCTATAGATGGTAGGATTCACCTTTTTTGACTCAGATGAATTTAATTTCTTGAGATAGGTAATCATGGGAGTGGCCACGGGTTTATAGTCCTCCATCCCAAATCTTTTGAGGATCTCAATTGCATACTTTCCTTGACCCAGGAAAGTCTCACCCTCTTGTTGCCAGATCTCAAGCCCAAGAAAGTAGTGCATTAGGCCTAGATCCTTCATCTCAAATACCTTACCCAGATCTTGCTTGCAGGCTGCTATTAGAGTTTCTACACATGTTAGAAAGAGATCGTCCACATAGAGTACAAGAATGAGAATGTCCCCTTCTTTTATAAGAAGCTATAGGTTTGAGTCAGCATCACTCTTGATAAATCCAATACTTTGTAAGTGACAAGTCGATTCTGGAGTACTAAGCTCTGGGTGCATGTTTGAGTCCATACAGGGCATTCTTTAGACGACAAACATGACTCGCTTTGTCTTGAACTTCAAATCCCTTTGGTTGTTCCAAATAGACCTCCTCTTCAATGTTTCCATTGAGAAATGTAGTTTTAAGGTCCATTTGATGTATTCTCCACCCCATCTAGGTCGCAATAGAAATAATTGTACGAATGGAGGTGTATCGAGCTACTAGGGAAAATGTCTCTTCATAATCCACTCCTTCCTTCTGAGAGAATCCCTGAGCAACAAATCTATCCTTGTGTCCGTCAATGCTTCCATCTGTTGCATGTTTTATTTTATATATCCACTTGGAGCTGACTACAAATTTATTATGTGGTCTGGGTACAATTTCCCACACATCATTCTTTATTATGGAGGTATATTCTTCAATCATGGAATCCTTCCAGGACTTCCTTTCAATAGCTTATTCAAAGCAGGTTGTTTATGATTCGATCATACTACTCATGAAGGCAACATATCTTGAATACCTCTGAGGTACACTTGTTCTGACTGAGGTCTTTGGTGACTCTACTTGTTCGTTGGCTTCCTTCAGCAGTTGCTCGACCCACTTTGTTTTCCTTTTCTTGGAGATGGTCGGTTGTTCTTTCTCTTGTTGTTCCATTATGGGAAGATCTACCTCTTCTGATGAGGGCTTCTCCTCTTGATTGGGAACTTCAATTTCCGAAATGTCCTTGTCTTGACATGAATTTCGGAGAGCACTTTCTTCTTCAAACTTTACATCTCTACGTAAGACAATTTTCCTTGTGGAGGGAATGTATATTCTGTAGGCTTTGTTGGTCTCATTGTATCCAGCGAAAATCCCCTTCTCGATTGTAGGATCTAGCTTAGTCATTTTCTCAGCAGGAATACGGCAGTGGGCAACACAACCAAAGATGCGAAGATGATTGATGTCTAGTTTCCTTCTAGTAAAAGCTTCTTCAAGAGTTACATTTCCCAGAACTTTGTGAGGACTTCTATTTTGAAGGTATACTACAGTGTTACAAGCCTCTTCCCATAGAAATTTAGAGAGATTCTAATCATGTAGCATTGCTTTTGTTGCACCAACAATAGCTCTGTTTTTTTCTCTCTGAGACCCCATTCTATTGAGGGGTATAAGGAACTGTCAGTTCTCTTTTGATTCCAACCTCAGCATAGAACCTCTTGAAGGCATGTGAAGTGTATTCCCCCCCATTGTCAAACCTGAGGACTCTTATCCTCTTTCCTATTTGAGTTTCCACAAAAACCTTAAATTCTTGAAATTTCTTGAGTACCTCTTCTAAGGTTTTTCCCTTCAAGAAGTAGATCCAGGTCTTTCTAGAGAAGTCATCTATGAAGGTGATGTAGTATCTGAACTTCCCTCCTATGGATAATGAGGACATGGGGCCACAGATATCAATGTGAATTAAGTCCAGAATACCCTTGGACCTTGAATCACTCTTGGTGAAGGTTGCCCTTACATATTTTCCTAGAGCACACCTTTACACGCTTCATGGTGCTATGTAGTGAATGAAGGCATCCTTGTCACAATCTTACCCAGAATTCTGAGAGCACCATGTCTACGATGAGCTACACATCGGTACCATAGTTCACAGTCTTTGGTGTTGTTGTTGATTGCTAGTGCATAGTGAGAGTCAAAGTGCAATTTATACAACTTGTCCTTTCTTACTCCAACGACTTGGTTGGATCCCTCACTCAACCCTCTGGGTTTAATGTAGGCCCTACGATCCTTGAAGGAGACCTCATAAACCTTGTCTTCTAGAGCTGACATTGAGACTAGATTCTTCTTTAGTCCAGGAACATATAGGACACTTGACAGGTGGAGAGACTTACCAGACTCCCTCTCAAACTTTACAGTTCTGACTCCTTTTGGATGATAAGCATAGTCATCGCCAAGCAAAATCTCGAACCCAAATTCCTTTATGTTCAGGTTGTTGAAGTAGTGTTTGTGGCCAATCATATGACTGGATGTTCCACTGTCTATATACCATACATCACTGGTTCGAGTGGAAGAGAGACAAGTTGTGCAAACATCGTATATCATTTCGTTTGGTGAGGGTTGTTCCATTTAGTGTGCGCTCTGATACCATGTAAAACTAGAAAGAAAATGTACACGTTGAATATGGAACAAAACAATTGCTCTCTTCATAACACTGAATGAGATAGGTAAGAAAGATTTTATTTTACTTAACCAAAAAATACAAAGAAAATATAAACTTCTTACAGCCCTGTCAAACACGGCATGGATCCATACTCCTGTAGCTAGTACGAATTGATAATAACCTGATACGGATCGGGTCTCTCATTCTCCTACCCGCTATGGCCCTAGCTCGGCCCTTTTTTTTGTCGTCTCTGCTTACAATGGCCCTACTCAACCTGTATCCCTTTGTTATTGTACGGTTGAGCCGCCACCAATCACTCATACCAGAGGCGGGTTATGCAAAGCCTGTCTAGCTTGTCTTCCTCAATCTTGGCTATATTCATGCCTCCTCACACACGATATTACTAACAACTCTAGGTAATATTCTTCTTACCTTTTCTTAGGGTTTATGTGGGCCCTTTACCAGCGAAGATCCGAACCATTAGATCTTTTACTAGATCAATGGTTGGGACTTAATCTCTCATTGGGACAACTTTAGACTTCACCTTTTTCTTGTGAAGGTAATAATTATTCCTCAGTATTTCCTTAACAGATTAATGCCCTCTTTTTTATTTTCCTTTCTTATAATAGAATCTGTACAGCGGACTAAGTCCACCTTTTTTATTTTCTTTTTTTATAATAAATTATTGAGTATTTTTTCTTTCATAATAAATTAGTTAGTTTATTATTTATTACTACTGTTATTGTTATTATTGTGTGTTTTATGATAGTAAAGAAAATTGTATGAGTTTATAAACAGTGCATAGTTGTTATTATTATTATTATTATCGTCGTTGTTATTATTATTATCATCATCGTTGTTATTATTATTATCATTATTATTATTATTTTACAACTACTTATTTATTTTAATCATGAATTAATTCAAAATATGAAACATTACACTAACCAACAATGCCTAGTACATCAAAGAGGCCTTTACTCTTAAGTGACATTTATTTCAGATCCTATCCTCTCCTTTAACAACAAAAATTACCTTCTTTCCCCTGGTTCAAGGTATCGGTGAGGTAAAGTGCCTTGTAGATACCATTCAATTGGACAGCACTAGGCTTGTTCAACACTACTCCCTGGCCCGCACCACCTAAGCACCAAATCACGTCACATGGAGGACTTGTAGGGGGGATCAAACCTATTCATCAACTTCATCACTACAAGACACTAGCCCAAAGTTGTAATACTAGCTCCTTCCATGCTACTAGTTCCTCGGCCTTGGATGTCAAGTACTATAAACTATAGCCCAGTTGAGAAACCAAGGCCCCCTTTCAAAGATTATCCTTTTCGTCCTTGGAGGGAAAGGATACCATGAAGAAAACTCTGTCGAGAAGAGAGAGATTCTATCCCTATTTTAATTTCCAGCAATCAAGCTGCGGGTAGTTTGCTTTTAGGGCCATGAAATGACATGCAACCCAAGAATTTCAGTTGAAAGAAATCTGCCATCGCACCATTAGGATAAGTTTCAATAATTGATTTTGGGAAAGTGTTTCGCTCTAGGCAACCCTTCTACAGAAAGTGGGGAATCACCTCCCTTTTGGTTTCGTCCAGAAGATACTACATCAATTCTTTTCAGCCAAGGGAAGGCTCGAAGAGCCTGAAAAAGCTTCCTGACAGGAAACACTCCAAGGAGCTCGAGAGTGCCCGACAGGATTTGCAGAAGCCCTAGCTCTCCACTATGGTCCCTTGAGTCCATCATTATATAATTATCCAAGTCCAGTTCGTAGTAATTTGATCTTGGACATCTCTATCCCAATATTGGATATTGAACATAACCAAAGACAATGGACTAGCTATAATATATTGGGTTGTATACAATAAAGATGGAGATCAGATTGGACACAGTTTTTCACCGCTACTCTTTCTAACCCTTGTTGCCTTGGCCATTTCCATGATACAAGTAAATTTTCAAGGGATGTGTATTGAATAGAAATCGAAAATCTATATTCACGTCTCTATAACACATCCAAATAAAAGAAGAAACTATAGAATACATGCATGTCATATTTCTCTTTGCACTGAATTTGCTAAAGCATAAATTGACTAAATTGAAGTCTCGTATAGAACTCGGAATGTGATGATATCTTCAATCAGTTCAATCAAACTAAGAGAAACTTGTTGCAAAGTGTTCATCGTGCAAGTGGAACTTTTAACGGGGCAGGCATGTGTTACACGTTATTTTGGTCACCCTGGTGATGTTTCTACAAGCATGTGTTCAAGCTCCCAAAAAGATCTTTCTCGTGAGAAAAGTGACTGATTTCCTCCTCTACAAAACTTGTTTTTAGAAGGACGTCGTAGGCTAGACATAAGACACAGTGCGGAAATGTCTGATTTCCGCAGGTTGTCCTAAACTTGGCTTGCGGAGTTTCCGCAGGCTACTCTATAGACAGGGTGCGGCAACGTTTTAAGACTAAGGAAAGGACGAAGTTCACGAAAGTTCTAGAAGAGAATCTTCTAAAATATCAGGTGGCATCCGTATGGTTGGGATCCTACTGGTTTCTCTGATTTGGTGGGATCATCCTAATCTCTTTAACCATCTCTCCTTCTCCTATATAATGATGGATTTCTCATGGAAAAGGTTAAGCAAGTAAGCAAGAGAAAGCAAGATCAAGTAAGGAAATTATGAAGGAATACACTGAGAATTGTGTGAGGAACTCTATTTCAATTGATGTTTGAGGTCTCCATTTGACCATCAAGCTATTGTGGATTATCTTCATACAAGTTTGGAGCAAGTGTGTGTGTTGGAGCAAAGGGCCACTGAAAGAGAACTTAGCAACATCAAGATTGTTTGGTTGTATCTTCCACTTTTACTTAATATAATACAGTGGCATGTTTCTTTCCCATAAAATAGTTCTCATTTTATTACATGACTCCTTGATCACATGTGTAAGTTTTCATTGAATATACTATTGTTGCTTTCACTTTGGTTGGTTTGTGTTTCATTGCAAATCCAATATCACAAGAGCACCAGAGCGGAGCAGGGACAACAAAGATATAAGGAAACGATATTCAAAGGTATGCCATTCATCTCTTGTTTGATAGTAAACTCGATGATTAAAACTTAGGGAAAGCGTCATGTCCTGTCTTGTTTTGTTAGATCCAGGTGGATCTAGGGAGATCAGTTTATGTCCGCATTCACTGATTTATCCAATAACAGCATGTTGCAATGCAAATTGTTTGACTGGAACTTTGAAGTTTGAATATATTGTGGTACTCCTTGCATTAAAGATCCCATCACTCTTTATTTTCATCTTCTGAGTTCCATATCAAGTTGTTGGTTATGTTATATGCAGGATTTAGACCTATACAATCTGTTATAAATCATGTTGATGAAATGAGCTCTTGACATCAAATTCATTTCATATACAAAGGTTACAAGCAATGCTGGTTGGGTGTGTCCCTTTCAACAAATTTTGACAGTTTTAACATTACATTAATTACAATTACCCCAAAGAGAGAAAGCTCTCTTCTAGCATTTAAAATACTGCTAGAGGGCTTGCAATTCCTCTATAAATTGGGTTAAATTTGAGAAATGAATATTCTAGCTAATTAATAGAAAAGAATTTTTTTTCCTGGTAGATTTCTATACAAAAATGCGTGATTGTGATCGCATTGCATTTCGGGAACATTTTCTACGAGGGCTAGCACTTATGGGACATGAACATCCTTCCATAAGGGCAAGGTCCTCTTCAAATGCCAATATACATGCTATGTCTGGATTAGCTAGGAATGACTTGGCAGCAAGATATCCAGCAATTGACCATGTCTGGTACAGTCGAGCCTGCTTGCCAATAAATCTCGCTGTTTTGGTGTCATAATACTCGGGCCACCGGTCTTTTGAAATCCTTTTCTCTGCAATTTCCACTGCTCTACTTGCTAGATCTGCCCTCCCCATCTTTATGCATGCAATAGTAAACTGCATCCAGAAACACAAGTCAGAACACCACACCTTCAATGGTAATGACTCTATGCAGTAAATATGGATGATCTGCTACCTGCCAAAGAAGTGTTGGCCATGATCCTCCATTATGATATGACCAAGGCCTGCATGGAAAACTCTGCAACTATTAATGCCACAACAAATAAAAATGTATTTGTTTTTTCCAATTCTACTTCCATTTCTAGAATCATTCTTTATGCCTATATTGCATGCATCCAGTCTTTCCCATAGCAAGTAATCAAAAACAAAGCAGGATAAATGATAACAGATGACAGCATTAGGATAGGTGAACTAATAATTTTTCAACATCCTACAGTAGGTACATTTCAACATACAACACACAGACTGCAACTGCAAAAGTCCATACTGTCCTTCAGCACTCATATATGACTTCAATATTAAAAGCAAAGACAGAATACAAACACAACCCCAAACATTAAATTGAAAACATGCATGCCTACAAACATTTCTATATGCTTATTAACAATGAATACAAGCAAAAGGCAAGAGCAGTACGTGTTCTTTGGATCACTGCCAGTAATAATTCGCCATTCTTCATATTCCAATGCAGGAAAGCAGATTTTCATAGGCATGTTGCCCACAAGATCATCCCATTTGCTCTCAATTAGGTTCAATATAGCCTCAGCCTGTTCTGGAGTAGTTAGAGAAGTTACTATAGCCCAAAGATTCCCCAAGGAGAAAAACCTGAAATCCATGTGAGCAGGCTGGAGGTTCCCAATTAGGAACCCCCCTTGATCAGGCATCCAATCAACAAGCCATGAAGGAATTTGTTCTGGGTAAATATTGAACTTGTTGACAGCATCAGGGGTATATTCTTCTGTCTTGTATCTGTAAATTTCATTGAGCTTTTGCGTATCAATCCAATAATACTCTCTGATATGAAAAGCCAGTGCACTTAACCTGCTATTTACAGCCCTCAGTAAGTTCTTTGATCCATCATCCACAATCATTATTTCTCGTGCACAACGAAGAGCAGAGTAGAATAAAGCCTGCAATGCAACAATATGAAAATTAGTCTCATAGCCTGCGATTTGGGAACGTTAGACATTAAAAGATTTGACAAACAAATTGCCACATATAAAAGAAAAATAAAGCAATCCTCAATTGTCAACACATTACATACCTTCAAATAGGTGAAATGGATAATCAAACAATGCATGAAAACTTTAAAGAAACTTACACTAGGAAATGAATCATGAGAACATCACGATCTCATTGTTGCTATTATGAGGCTCTGTGACAGTTATAGAATGGCTTCCTACATCTTGGAGGTTTCCTGACTTCATCAGGAGCGCTATTGGGGTTAAGCAGGGTTGCGCAAAGATGGCTACAAACTGAGCCAATCCTGGAAACCCACCATTCATCACCTTGATCATTAATCTTTTTTCTTTTTAGATGTTAGTCAACTAGTTGGCTTCATCCCTTCCCTCTTCTTCCTTGCCATCAACCTGTTCCTTGCTTTCCTTTATCCTTTTGAAATTCTTTTATATCACTGCTTTCTGCACCTGACCTATTCTCTTCAATTTATCTTATTACCATTACTAATACTATAGTTTCATATCATTAATACCGATCTATCTCAATAATTAATTCTATACTTTATTAACTTTTCTCAACGGCTATCTCGTATTCGGTTTTCATTCCTATAATTATCCAACGTTAATCTCGTTATCATTATCCCTTTACATTCAATTTATCTTATTACTAATACTATTCTATCTTAATAATTAACTTTATTTTCATTAATACTTTCTTAACTCTTCTCAACGGCTATCTCCTATTTGGTTTTCAATCCTATAATTATCTCACGTTAAATATATTCTTTTATCATTAGTCTTAGTCAACCCCCCAATTCTTCATTATTTTTCCCAACGACTATCTTTAATTCTTTAATATTTTATCTCTTAATCCCAATGGCTATCTCATCAACGGACACTTACCAATCTTCCCCTATAAATTCAACCTCAGCACTCTTCTTCAATGTATTAGCTTCAATTGTCCCTAATGATGGGTGGAGTGTCCACTCGAAAGGATGGTCATTTCAAAACATCATACACAGTTTTTATCCAGAAAACTCTTTAGCATTATGACTAACTGTGGAAACTTATGTAATCAGATCCTAGAACTATTGATTCTGAGGGTAAACTCTAGAAGAAGACCATGGTTGAAGAAATGGAGGCCTTGGACAAAAATGAAGCATGGGACTTGGTCAACTTACCTAATGGAAGAAACCATGTTGCTAGCAAATGGGTGTTCAAGAAGAAGCTGATTTCAAAACGAGTGGACAAGTACAAGGTTCGCCTAGTAGCAAAAGGATATTCCCATGTGGAAGGAATTGAATTTGGTGAGATTTTTTTCCCTGTTGCAAAATTGACTTCCATTAGATTTCTATTATCTCTTGGTGCAGCATTTGATCTTGAAGTAGAACAAATGGATGTAAACAAAATGTTTCTACATGGGGACATGGAAGAAGAAATCTACATGAAACGACCTCAAGGGTTCATAGTGAAGGGTAAGAAGGAACTAGTTTGCATGCTAAAAAAGTCCCTATATGGCATATAAAGCAATCCTCAAGAATGTGGGTATCAAAATTTTGATACTTCATACGAGGACTGGGATTTGTGAGAAGCAAGGCTGATTAGTATTTGTATTCCAAGCAATTTGGTGATCACTTTATTTATGTAGTACTATATGTTGATGATATGTTGCTAATAAAAAATAAGGATATCATCAAGGAGGTCAAGTCTCAACTATGACATGAAGGATCTGTGTTGCAAACTTTATTTTGGGCATGGAGATTAAAAGAGGTTGTGTGCATAGGAAACTCTAGTTAAACCAAAGGAAGTATGTTGAGACAATTTTGCAAAGGTTTAATATACAAGAATGTAAACCAATCAAGGTTCATATTCCTATAGGTGCAAAGCTATCTGTAGAACAATGTTCGAAGACACAAGAAGAGGTCAAGGACATGTCTCATGTTTCCCTATGCAAGTGTTGTTGGTAGTTTGATGCACGCTATGGTCTATACTAGACCAAACATTGCCCATGTCGAGCAAATATATGTCAAAAACAAGGAAGGAGCATTGGACAATTGTAAAGAGGGTCTTCAAGTATTTGCGTGGCACTACAAATTATGCAATCTGCTACCAAGGAAGACCTCAACTAGACAAAGTGATAGATGTACAAGGCTTTGTTGATGCACATTGGGCTAGAGATCTTGATCACAAAAGATCTACAAGTCGTTATGCATTTAACTTATTTGAAGCAATCGATTGGATGAGCAAAAGACAAGCATTAGTCGTACTTACAACTACAGAAATTGAATACATGGCAATCACCCATCCAAGTAAGGAAGTTGTATCGTTGTAGAGATTGCATTTAGGTATTGGGTTTGCACATCAAGCTATAAGGTTAGATTGCTACAATCAATGTGCAATCTTTCTGGCAAAGAACCATGTTTATCATTCTAAAAGCATATTGATGTGCAATACCACTTGTGAGAAACATGATTAAAGACAAAAAGGGGAGAAAGTTCACACCTTGAAAAATGTTGCAAACTCATTGACAAAGCTTGTCTAAGAAGTTCTCTTGGTGTAGGGAAACAATGGGCATTGTTTCCCTAAACCTGTGACCTTATAAATCTTGGGGCCCCTTTTTGTAAATAAAACAAGTAGGAAAATAATAGATATGTGTTATATTCTTTGCAAGTGGGTTTGTTTTTGGTCTATTTTTCCCCTAGTTTTGTGTTTTATCAGCCTATGGTTTTCTACTCATTGTAATCTAATCATGATTAAGGGATTAGAGTTGTAATATAATCTGAGTTAACGGATTAGGATTTTGGACATTGTGGAATACCTAAATATTGTATTGTAAATGGTCAAGTTAATATAATGAAGAAGATAGAGGTGAAATTCCATGTTAAGTTGATTTTCCCAGTTAAGTGTTTATAGGGTATTTCTCTCTATACTGTGTGTGCCATTATTGTTCTTTTGTTTTGCTTAAGAATCCATATGCATTACTTCACTTGCATAGGTTTAAAAATTACAGTTTGTGTATGATGTGGTCCTTTTGGCCTACTCTCCAATGACCTCCAATCGTAGTTGGATGCCCTTGCTAGTCTTGGTGACCATTGATAGATGGTTGTGAACCTTAACAAGACTAAGGTTACGATCTTCAACACCTCCAAGAACACTGTTCAATTTCCATTTCTTTTTCAAAGACGACAAAGTGGAGATAACTATTGACTACAATGTATACCTACTGAAGGGTCCAATTCACTGGCACTAGATTCAGTGTGCAACCCACTTCCCAATCCCAAGTCGGCAAGTAGTATGTGTCTCTTTTCATGCTTGAGTGCCAATATTTCCAGCGGCATTTTCTAGACAATCCAACAAAGATGCTTATTTTGGCACCATCATCAAACCTATTGTTCTTTACTGTTTAAAAATCTCAAGGTCCATTATGATCTTAGGTGACTAGGCACATTTGGAGAGAGTCCAATCCATTATGCTCCAACATATGATCCTTTGTAAATGAACTATACCGCAAGCCAGCATTTACATTGAGTTCGACACCCATCCTTTACACCTTGAGGGCATTTTCAAGCTTGTCTTTTTTTCTTCACAAGATTCAAACCTCGGGTGACTAGATTACTAGACAATAAAGATACCCACATTTGTCCCTTTGCTCTTTAGAGGAGATTATCTCCATAGGCCTCTCTAGACATGGACGATGTAGGTTCTAGGCTTCTTTGCTCCTTCAATGCATTGTTACTTCTATTGAGTACCTCCCTCCCTTAAGGTATTCATTGTACACCCCTAATCATCTCTTTTGTCAGAAAGAAGCAATCAATAAGATGGTCAAGGATGAATTATACCAAGAGTACATATGAATCACATGGATTTCCCCCCTTCAAGCTCTTGGTCCCAAAACGACCTTTTGTTATGGGCACTTTCTACAATTGGAAAATGGTCTCATTGTCCGTCTTGAGTACACTCAATGCCATTGGTCAGGAGGCTTTAGCATTTCGCTCAATAAATTACAAGTTTGTTCCCACCACTTACGAGTTGAATCAAACCACCCAATCCTGTGGATGCAAAGGATTTGTCAATCGTGTCATCTTCAAGAGATCGAGGCTAGAGAACACTTTATCTTCAGAAGTCCTATTTATTGTGAGATGTGAGGGAGATACAACAATGGATAAACGATTTTGGAGGGTCTCTCACCACCTTCTTTTGCTATCCTAATCAAAGATGTCTAGCCTTATACATATGTGAGGCGATCACTCACAGACAAGGGATGTTGTTGAACCATTCCACCCTACACCACTAGACTTATTACCTCCTTTTTCTGGCCTATCTCAATGACTGGAGGCACTAAATGTTAATTTTCAGACAATGGTGGGTAGATTTTAACACAAAATTTAAACCTAACTATAAGGTATCTTAAAATGTAAACTCTAATCACAATAGTATATATGTGTATGCTAAGCTATAAACACATACTACTAGAAATATGAAGAGAAAACCCTCATAGATTTGAACCACTCAATATTCCCTTTGTATTCTATGGAAAATAAAGAGTTACATGAAAATATCTCGAATCACCAATACACTAAGTCAAAACCAAATGACAAACACCTTGTTGTTGCCTTTCTTTTAACTAGGAAGAAGGCAAAAGGATGCAAAAATAATCCATCCCTCTAAGTGCCCAAATTAGAAAAGCTAACTGAAGATAAATGCTACACACTTCTAAGTCTAGAACTCAAACTTCTAAAAACAAGTAAAGAAAAAATCCTAGACTATGAATGTTAATTCTAGAACCATGGCTAAACTGAAGGTATACTAAGGCTAGTGCATACATGTTGGAGGCATGCATGCACCCCTTTAGACTCTTACCTACATAATTGCATCCCATCACCCAAGGAAAGCTAGTGTTGTGCCCTCATTTGCACTGTTGTTGCTGCCAAATGGTGCACCTCAACCTGCCATGAAAGTTGCACAACACTTGAGGCAAGGGATCTACAATCATTGTACACCATGATGGAGAAAACTAACTGAGCTATTAAGGTAAAAACTTTAATACTCCCTCTTTCTAAGGATAGAGTTCTCCTCCAAACCTAGTCTCTTCCTCAACATCTCAAACTTCCCTTTTGCCGAGTGCTTCATCACAATGTTTGCAACCTACAAATCTGAAGGAACATACTCAAAGACCATCGCTCCCTTCTGAAATATATCTCTAAGGAAATGGTACCAAATATCTATGTGCTTGGAATGATCATGACACATTGGATTCTTAGAGAGTCTGACATAACTATGATTGCCACATCACACCACAATTGGCTCCAACATTTAATCAATCAACTCTATTATCAATTTGTGAAGCTAGATGACTTCACAAGTAGCAGAATTGGTTTCCATATACTCTTCCTTTGCCAAACTAAGTACAATTGCTGCCAACTTCTCACTGAACCAAGAAATCAGACATGAACCCTGTTATCCCCGATATCTAGGGATAACTAGGAGATCATGTCTCGAGGCCCACATGGTCCTAGACATGGAGTACCGAGAGCATATTGACTTGAGCATGGCCCTGGAGGGCCCATCTTTCTTCTTCTCAGTCGACCAGTTTAGTCTGTCCCGGCGTTACCGACTTCCATCACTTCTAGGCGGCAGCACATGTGAGGAGGACTCTTGCTCCGGTGGTGGTCTAGGTATCATGGTATGTGTTGTATTTGATCATTGACCTTCTTGTATGTATGCATTAGGTTCCCTTTCATTTCAAATGGCCCTTGGATCACGCTAAATCCCTCTCTTGACCATTGTTGGGGTGATTGATGGGGCAACTTATGGCCAAATTATTCATGGGTCTTGGTTAGCCACCACCAAGGGGGGTTTTGCGGAGCCATCGTCCACTCCTGTCGATCCTTTTCCATCTTACATCAGCCCATCCATCCCATTCCCTAATTAAGCCATTAGGATGACCTTCCAAGGTACATCTTGTCTTGTGTGGAAGAAGAGAATTTGTTTAAAAGGCCAGGGGAATTAGCCCGGTAAGATAAAAGCCATGGGAAGAGTACGAGCCTGAGATGCCCAGGGGATCCCAGAGAGGCAATAAAAAGCCTCTGGAGAAGAAACTAAGGGACTAAGAAAATGGAAATAAATAAATGCAAGACCAAACCAAGGGATGGGAGGTCTCATCGCGAGTCGACCCATTATGTTCATAAGTATTTAGTGCTATGACATTGCCACCATCACGGTCCTGGAAGCAGGCCGACCTTTAGTTTGCATGTGTGGGAGGTCTCATCCGCGAGCCCGACCCTCATTCTGTGAAGATACCTGCAGGTGATGCTTGTCGACTCACGGCCATCAAGCCCGAGGCAGGTGTCCTCTTTGCCAAGGCTTGTAGTAAAAAAGCAATAAAGATAAGACTGTGGGGCTTGGAAAAATGCATCCATGGCGAGTGCAGGCTAGCCTCCTACAAAGGCACCTGAGACAACTGATACTTAGTGCGATTATATTTGGACATCTAAAAACCATATCACCACACATGGCTTGAATGATCCTTTGAGAGCTTTCCATTTCCTGTGGGTGTATTAGCCCAATAGGTGGTCTTGTTGGTTTTACTGCTTTGTATAGTGGAGTCGTGTAATATCTTTTGAGCTATTAGGTGAATTGATAGGGGATTTCATGCATATGTTTGATATTTAATGATGAGACATACACATTGCTATATTGATGTCTAGGACTGATTAGCCCTTGGAGGGCGTAGTTTTGATGTGCGGGACCATGCGCGGCGGACGGGTGCCAGAGGAGCGGTGCACATGGGAGATGATTAGTTAGGACACGCCATGGGGGTAGAGCCATAGGTGGTTGTTAGGATGGCAAAGGCGGAGACTATGAGGGTTATGGCCGTACACAAAGAAGAAGAAGGGCGCCCTCATCAGGACGTTTTTGTCATAGATTGTGGTTTATGGGGATCAGTCCCTTTGCAGTTGGGACGTGGACCTTGATGGATGAGACACCACCCAGGACTAGCTGGACGTTTTTAAGGGGCTGGAATATACTTGTTGTTGGAGCCTTACAGGCTTTATATGGCAATTCTTGAAGGGCCCCTAGAGGGAATAGCAGCTCTTACGGATGATTTTTCCCCTAAAGGGCTAGCGTCTCCCCTAAAGGGGCCTGGTGTCTCCTTTTTCTGCTCATTTTAGGCATTTTAGCATTTTAAAGTGACAAATGGTGAATAATGTAATGTCGACCTTATTAATTTTGTTTTGATGACCCTATTTTGTTAATTAAAGGTCCTTTGGAGGTGTTAAATTTTAGAATTGTAAGTTGAAAGCGGCGGTCTCCTTTTATTTTCCAAAAGCTAAAGTACTTTAGATCGAAATTACAAGCTTGACATATGGTCTATAGAGGCGCGTTGGCAGGTAGAGAAAAACAACCTTAATAAATTTCTGATCTTAGAACTATAAATGCATATAAGCAATAAACCTAGATCTCAAACAGTGAAATGAAAACCCTATACAACAGTAGAGGTCTCTTAACAGTGATATGCAAACTCTCTAAGTAAAACAGCAGAGATCTATGCAAATACTCTTCCAAGTGTAACAGCAGTTTAGACAAGGCTTATTCAATGTCAAAGTAAACTCAGACTGTATGCAATAAATAGGTTCAGATCATAGACATTGATAACAGTTCTATAGAAGCAACTGTAGATTTATATTTCAGACAGTAATAGAAGCAGAATAGAACTCAGATCATATACTAAAACTCAGACCTTAAACAATGATAAATAGCTCCTCTAAAACAACAACAGATCTATAGATCTAGTTCTGAAACAAGACAAATGGTACTGAGCTTCTTCTATGTGACTGTACTCAACCAGCAACCAACTCAGATCTGAACTTTAGGGGAAAGAGGTAAGAAACACATACCTGATATACACATGGGGATGGAACAAAACCACAGTAGAGATTAATCCTGAATGTTGTACTCAGTTAAAGGTTCGGTTCTTGAATCAATAACCCCAGTCTTAATATATAAAGAGAGAAGGAAATTTCATGCCACTGGTTAGGGTTACTGGAACCAGCAAACAAAAACCCAAACCCTAAGATAAAACCCCCCGGCTGAGATAAACACAGCACACACAGTAAGTGATGAAGCGGCACTCTTAACAAGAGAAGTTACAGCCAATCACTCAACAGGATTAAGGCCGCGGCACTCCTCAACACCCTTGGAACTGTTACAGCAACACCACAGTGCTTATAAAGAAGTTGCAGCAGTCATATAATGGACAGCAGCTACAAGGAGACACCCGCGACAGCAACTAATGAGCACAGGAAACCAATGAGGAGGCTGCGGCTGGATAGTAGGAAGACACTACACCAAAACATAGACAGACTGCTTCACTCCTCTTCACAGATCAACAGCAGGACTGAGGAGCCTGACCCAGGCATCTCCCACAATAGAAGAGAATTATGAACAAATGTTTGTAGAGTAGGAGTAGAGGAGGTTCATTATATAGTAGTTAGGGCAAATGTTAAGGCTAAGTTAGGTTTTACTAAGGTCAAGGAGAAGTGGGATTGGGTTGTAAAGAAAGTCACATACTTAAATTAAAATTTAATCATGTGACAGAATTCATAACAAGAATGAAACAAGGCCCACAACAAGGGGTAACAAAGCCCATAACCTACAAGGAGACACCCGCGGCAGCAACCAGTGAGCACAGGAAACCAATGAGGAGGCTGCGGCTGGATAGCAGGAAGACACTACACCAAAACATAGACAGACTGCTTCACTCCTCTTCACAAATCAACAGCAAGACTGAGGCCGCGAGCTGAGCATCTCCATAATAGAAGAAGGTATGAACCAATGTGTGTGAGTAGGAGTAGAGGAGGGTTCATTATATAGTAGTTAGGGAAAATGTTAAGGCTAAGTTAGGGCGCGCTAGGTCAAGGAGGGGTAAGGTTAGGTTGTAAAGAGAGTCACATGCTTAAATTAAAAATTTAATCATGTGACAAAATTCATAACCCAAGAATAAAATGAAAGGCCCACAACAAGGGTAACAAAGCCCATAACCAAATAGCAAAGCCCACGACAAGGGTAACAAAGCCCATAACAAAAAACCAAAAGCCCACAACAAGGGTGAGGGGGTTTTACAAGGTGGCATTACTCATTCCTTCCAATCATATGGTGAACCTATTACTTTATCATCACAGCATATGGGATTTTCTCCCTCTTGTGGTTATGTCCTTCTTCAAGGAAGGTCATGTACCATCAAGTTTTACACCAAGGTCAGAGACCAAGGATC
>SNQJ01S0095374.1:0-11677 GCA_010110895.2 Picea sitchensis | reverse complement strand
CATCTACGGTTCTAGTATCTACCCTATGGCTATTTTGTATTTGTCATTGGCATTCCCACCTATAGTATCAGTGACTCTAACTTAGTATGTTATTTGATGTTGTAGAGGCCATTTAGAGCCTCCTTGATTATGTATTTATGTTCTGATTTATAGATATGTATTGCACTTGGTGTCGCTTTGATATATTCATGAGCATACTTTGGATATGTTGTCTCTAATGCTTTGGAAACATGATTTAAAATCTTAAAAATATATTTTTTTCGTTAAAATTTAAATATTTTTTATATTTTTTAAAAAACCGGTTCATTACCGGTTCCGGTTCAGGTTCAGGTTGGACCCTCGACCGGTTCCGGTGCCGGTTCCAATTTTTAAAACTGTGTTGTCACCTAAGGAGCACATCTTAAGGAGACTTCCTACGGCTTATTTATGGATTTCCCCTCATGCTATATTTAACCTAGGAAAGATGCACCTGACATTTGAGCATGAGTTGGTTGATGTTTGGTGTTTTGCATGCTATTTTTACCAAAGGAGACTGGAATAATGTTTTCACACTTATTAGCTATTCTTGGAGCTAGGTGGACTTATGGAGGCTCAATATCAGTAGGATTTGAACTATTATGGTGGATTTCCCCTCTCTTGCTCATGCACTATACTTTTTTTTGAAAAATACATCTTATGTTTACATAAAAACATTTACAAAAAGTGGAAGGGTATGTACAATGAACCTCGTAACTTATTTTGTAAAGCGACTAAAGCAGAAATAAAATCAGAGTAGGTTAAATGATCTGAAGATTGAGCATATTTGATCAATAGAACACCCTTCGCCAAGATTTGATGGCATACCTCATCCTTCCAGATAAAACAAAACGAAGAGAGAGAGTTGACCTCATGACGAAAAATAACTTTGCACCTAAGCTTTGAAAGGACAAACAAAGCCGAAATCCAGAGGCAATGGCATATCCCTATGGACGCAAGACAAACCTGCAAAAAATACTCTCCAAACACTATAGAGCATCGAGGAAGCCTGCCCTGAAGCAACACTGAAAATCGATCCTAAAGGAATTTCCAACACTGTTTGGCAAACATGCACTACAAAAAGATGTGCTTCACTGTCTCTGGCCTGCGGCATACAGGACACTAGTCATTCGAGAGTGGACTCTTGGCCAACCTAGCCTTGGAAGGAAGCCCTTGATGAATAACCAACCATGCAAAAAGTTGCAACTTATAGGAAAGCCACACCAACCACACACTTTGAAGCCTACGAATCCACCTATCCTCCAAATCCATAGAGTTCCAACGTGCATTTAGCACCAGGGATAAAGTGTGTTGTTGATGAAGCATGGAATACAACTAACACGGATCATACTACCAAAGAGGATGACCAAAACACCAACCCCAATCCCTCCAGAACGAACAAGACATCCCAATGTTCATTTGAACAAATCGAACTCCAGAATAATCCCACACAACTCTATAATAAAGAGGAAGTTAGGGGAAAGAAGACCATACTCATGAGCAAGAGCACACCACTCCTTCCACGAGTCAGTTGTGGAATTCCACAAATCACCCCAGAAGAAAATGTCCTTTCAACTCAACCTGCAAGCCTAGAATCAAGGCAACTCAACAATACAAGAGACCTACACCTGCCATCCAAATGGGATCACAAACCAAATCCCAATCTACTTAGCTACACTCCTAGTGCCAGGGAACCAGACCTACCACAAATTTCCAAGTTGTCCAAATGCTCCTGAAGATGAAAGATCCAAAGACCTGAAATAAGTGGGGAGATGATATGATGTCAAAAATCCCAAAAGCCTCATACGTTGCATAGTGTTCACCCAATGTCGGAACAAATCTGCCAAGGCATCAAACACTAAAGACACCTAACCACCCACATGGCCACAAGAATGCTACCCTGCATGGCCACATCAATCAAGCCAAGTCCTCTATCTTCCTTGGTCATGGTACAAACATCACTAGGAACCAGAGGATGACCTCACTCCCCACCATACTTCAACCAGAGATACGCCCTCAGAATCTACTCAAGACGTCGAAATTGGGTTTAACTAGAGAACCAACAAGACATATAGTATATATGAGAGACACCTACAAAATCCGACCAACAATGGTCAATTTCCCAGCAAAGGGATATCCTTTTGATGCCAAAAGTGCAACTTACTCTAAAGCCTCTGCAAACACCACTCCCACATGGAAACTGGAGACAATCCAACTCCAAACGGAATTCCCAAATATAAAGCAATGACCTTAGGACAAATATAAGTCCAAGATGAAGGGATCCAGTGAGGAGGAGAATCCAATCAACTAACCAAAAATTAGTCTTGTGAGCATTGACCAAAGCACTAAAGGCAAAGCAAAAAGTGTCCAAATAAGGTAAGGCCCCATCAACTGATTCCTGCTCCACCCTTAGCAAAAGGAGAGAATCATCAGCAAAGTGATTATTAACCATCTCTAAATCATTTGGGAGAAGGATACCACAAACCTACCCAACAATACTAGCAACCTCCAACAAGTAACCCAAAGCATCAATTGTCAATACATTCAAGTAGAGATCCAACAGACAGCCCTGACGAATGGAATGATGCAAGAAAATCCTCAAGGACGAGGTGTTATTAACGAAGACGAGCATCGAAGTATTGGTGAAGAGGGTAGTCACCATTGCCACACAACAAGATCGAAAACCCAATCATGTAAGCATCTCTAAAATAAAGGACCACTCAACCCAATCATGTAAGCATCTCTAAAATAAAGGACCACTCAACCCAATCATAAGCCTTGTCAAAATCAATCTTCAAGATGAGGGACTATTGGCCAGACTTCCTAGTCCACTCCATAGCCTTCCAAGCCGAAAGCACAATATCCAATATTAATCTCCCCTATACAAACCTAGTCTACTCCTAACGCACCACATATAGAGAAACTAAACGAATCCTCAAAGCCAAAGCCTTCGCCATGATCTTATAGGCAACAGTGAGCAAAGTGATAAGCCACCACCCCCCGATGGAGTTCCTAGCTACATTTTTTGGAATAAGCCTAACCATCCCCTAATTGAGAAACTCAAAGAGGCAACCAAAAGAAAATACCTCAATGGCCAAATAGTAGAAACCATCGCCAATAGTATCCCACATAGCCTTGTAGAACTCACAAGGGAGACAATCCATGCCTGGAGATTTACCATTCTTCATGGAAGATAATGCTACAAATACCTCCTCTTTCGAAAAATATCTATCCAACTTGTCTCAATCACCACTAGAGACCTTGCGTGGAATCGGTCTACAACAAGAATCTATAGTAGACACCACCCCATCTGTTACCATGTAAGGAGCAAAAATATTCTGAAAATGTGCATTGTGCATACGTTTGACCTCAATAGGATCCTCTACAAGAGCATCATCATCCCAATGCAACGCTAGCACCCTATCCACAACCATCTTCCTCTTGAGGAAGTCAAAGTAGAGCTTGCAACCTTCATCTCCCTCCTGAATCCAGTAAAGTCGGAACCGAATCTGAGCACCCCTGGCTATATACTCCTCACCACTGCGAACAACCATCTCTAGCTTTGTGGCCTTGGCTTTAGACCACTATCAAGGGAGTGGAGGGGTTGCGGTTGTTCTTTCATCCTATTTGTAGAACTTTATGGTTGCTTTTGGTTCAGATCCTCAAGATCATTGTGTCTGGGTCACTCTCTTAATATAGGATTGATTGATAGGCCTTTGTGTTGTTTATGCTCATAATTTCAATTCAGAGTGTAGCAGGCTCTGAGATTGTATGGCTTCTTCTCTTGCAGCTATGGAGAGGATTGTTGATGGGGATTTTAACATGGTTGAGTGGGATGGAGACAGGTGTGGAGGCTCATGCACCCCCACCTTGAGGGTTGCTTTCTTTGACTTGTCACTATTTTTATACCTTCTACTCATAGAGATGCTCTTTGTACATCACCAATCATAGTTTATCAAAGCTTGAGGGGTAGTGAGGATAAAGGGTTCTGTTTGGTCCGATTGATTATTTTTCTTCAGTTCTCGTCTTTCATCTCATTCTTTTCGTTTGAGTGAGTGTGAGAGAGCATATTATTCAAAGAGTTAGAGGTCACTCACCCTGTTCATGTGATTCTATCCATGGACATGGCAAGAGAAGGTGCTTTGGAAGTGATTTGACACCCCCTAAAGTGCTTTGAAGTTGAAGCTAATATCCTCAAACTTTGTAGTACTAGAAGCTTTGGAATAACAATGCCATCTTGTTTGGCAGCTAAATCTCAATTGTTTGATGTGTTTGCTTACTTTACTTGAATTTTCTGAATCGATTGGTATTGGAATTACTCCTGCTTAATCGACTACTCCATCGCCCACAGAATTCAAAGCACTATGGCCACAGATATTAATTTCCAGACTTTAAACTTGCTGTTTTGGTTCCTTTACATGCAAAACTGAAATTTTGAAGAGCACAATTGAAGTGGTTTTACAGCAGATTTGCAGTTACTAATGAACAATAAATTATTTAGTTGTAAATCTGCATCATAGTTCGCTGTCCAGATTTATCACACAGATTTCGGGTCTGGATTTCATATTACAGCAAGTTATTATCACAGTTTGGAAGAGTATGTTGTCTCCTAGGTTTATATTTCATCTCCAAATTGCATAGGGATTCCCCCTTGAGGCTAGCAAGCACTAACCCAAAGTGCGGAGGGATTGTGCAAAGTAACATTGGCACCTTCCCTAGTTACCTTTTAACTCTTCCAAAGTCTATATTTGGAACCAGATGGTTTTGAATGTTAACAAACCATGTAAGCTTTGGAGGACTCACCGCAACCAACAAATATCCCCTTCAAGCTAGAAGGATCAAGCTTAGATCTCTTCTCATCATGAACATGAATATACACAAGACAACCAAAAACACGAAAGTGAGATACCTTTGGTTTATCACCAGCAAAAGCTTCTTCTGGTATCTTGTCCTTCAAGATCCGGTGGTGAGACCAATGCAAAATGTAGGCAGTTGTATTGCATGCTTCTACCCAAAGAAACATGGGTAGATCTACATCATGCATCATATCCTTGGTTGTCTTTATGATGGACCTGTTCTTCCTCTTCACAGGCCCATTTTGCTAAAGGGTTGTAAGGTACTGTCAGCACCCTCTTAATCCCTACACCCCTACAAGAGGAATCAAACTCCTTGGAGGTGTACTCCCCTCCATCATTTGATCTCAATGACTTAATCTTGTTACATATCTCATTCTCCACAAGAGCTTTAAACTCTTGGATCCTACTAAAGGCTTCATCCTTGCTCTTCATAAAATATATCCAAGTTTTTCTAGAGGAATCATCAATAAATGAAACACAATAAATCTTACCTATTAATGAAATTGGTGACATAGGTCCAGACACACTTGAATGAATCAGATCAAGAATCCCTCTCGATCTATACTCACTACTAGAGAAATAGTCTTGGCATGCTTGTCAAGTGCATGGCCCTTGCACCCTCTTGTCTTCTCTATCTAGAAGTCTGACAATCCCTGCACCATGCCCTTCAAGAGAGGTGATGTTCCATAGTGCAAGTGACCAAATATCTTGTGCCAAAGCTTGAATAGTTAGCCACTATCATGCACTAGGGTTCCATTTTTTATTAGATCAACAAACAACCTACAAAGGCCACCCTCTCGCATACATCTGGCCAAAATTCGACCACGATCTTAATTACAATCTCTGATGGCATGTGGAATGAGATTGAACCCATCTCGGTCATTGTATATGGGGCATCATCACCATGTTCCACATCTCAGCCTCCTACTCTTGAAGTCCATTGAAAGCCTTTTTATTAAAGGTCATGTATCTTGATGCTCCACAATCCACATACCACCATGGAGAAGGTCGTCTCCACTCTGGATGGTAACTCACCCACTCCTACAAAAGATCATGCAGTCCCTGCAAATTTCTTTTACTATTGCTAATTACCCTTCCCCTTCTTCTCAAGACACTGAGAAGCATAGTGACCCATCTTATGACACTTGAAACACTTCACATGCCTCATGTCTTTCTTCTCCTAGTTCAAAGACCCTAAATCTCCCTTCTTTCCCTTCGGACCCTTCTCGGGTCCTTCTTTCCACTTTTCCTCGTCTTCCAAAAATGGTGTTAGAGGAAAGGCACGAAACCATGGAGAAGGTCGTCTCCACTCTGGATGGTAACTCACCCACTCCTACAAAAGATCATGTAGTCCTTGCAAATTTCTTTTACTATTGCTAATTACCCTTCCCCTTCTTCTTAGGACACTGAGAAGCATAGTGACCCATCTTATGACACTTGAAACACTTCACATGTCTCATGTCTTTCTTCTCCTAGTTCAAAGACCTTAAATCTCCCTTCTGACCCTTCTCGGATCCTTCTTTCCACTTTTCATTTTCTTCCAAGGTCCTCCTTTTTAGCTCAAACAATGCGCAGTCCAATCTCTTGTTGGATGAAATCATCCTTGGATTCTAAAAGGTAGGAACCTTCTCCTAAGCACAGACACCCCGAACAAACGCACCCTAGGATGAATGGAACCCATTTAGTGCTATGGGCACCAACTCCTCATCCTCCACCTTCATCATGATAACAGCAAACTAATGTCTCAAATTAGTAATCATCATGTAGCTAGCCACCGTATCTTTGTCACTTATGCAAGTGTCAGTGAATTTGTTCTTCAGTAGCATCTTTCAATTAATATTTTCAATCTAATACAAGATGATCAGGGCATCAAACATCCCATTACATGATTTCTTCTTTGCAATGTGAGGGATCAAATGGTTTGGATCTCTTCAATCACTAAAGACACTTAGGCATCACACCCATTGAAACCCTTTGGCAGCTTCCTCTCACAGTGAACCAATCTCTCAAAACACAAAGTCCTAAAATATTTCAATGAACATGTTCTATTACCATGTTAGTTTTCAAAGCAAGCAAATCTTGCACTAAACCCTAACTACAAGGTAGCTTAAAATGAAAACTCCAATCAAAACAGTGGATCTAGGTAGACTAATCTACAAACACATACTGCTAGAAATATGAACAACAAATACTCATAGATCTAAACCACTCAATACTACATCTATATTCTACGGAAAATAAAGAATTACACAACAATAGCTCAAATCACCAATATGCTAACTCAAAATTGAATGATGAACACCTTTCCCCTGCCTTTCTTTTATAGGAGAAGAGGCTAGAGAAGCTACAAAGATAATCCATCCATGTGGGCACTCGGATTATAAAAGCTAACCCTAAAACTGCCCAGGGATGAGCACCTCCCTACATGAGCTACCTATTAAAGGAAATGAAGAGGCTAATCGTGCATGCAACATGCACCTCCTTTCTAGGATACTACACCCAATCTCACTAGAAGTCAAAAGTCTACTCATGCACCATATCCCTTTAGAACAAAATCTAACTAAAGATAAAGGCTACACACTTCCAATTTGGGAATCAAACATCTAAAAATAAGAAAAACAAAAATTCTAGACTAGGAATGCTAATTTTAGAACAGTAGTTAAACTGAAGATGTACTAATACTCGCACATGCATGCTAGAGGCAAGGATGCACCCCTTCAAACTATCTCCTACATAACTCCAGCATAGCACACAAGACAAGATAGTGATGTGCCCCCTCACACCGTTGTTGCTGCCACATAGTGTGCTTCAACCTCTCATGAAATGCTGCACAAAACTCTAGGCAAGGGATTTACAATCGCTGCATGCCATGCTGAAATCAAGCAATCAAGGTAAAAGCTCTAACCGTGAAAATCCCCAAGCCCTAAGTGACTAAAGTCCTTATACTCTCAATCAAACAAGTAGATTGCTGAATTTAATTAACGCAGATATAAATTTTGGACCATGGCATTAATCACACAATAGCTGGAAATTAAATCACGGAAGCAAAAAAATCAATTTCACACAACACAGGCAATTACTCCTTCAAAACTAGCTTTTCATTCCTTCAAAAAACTTACAAAGAAACCTCCACAAGCTGCTTAAAAGCAGCAGCTGCATGGTTATCGAAATCACCACAAACTGAGCTTATATAGCCTCACTGAGAGGTACAGACTGCTGAAAAAACCCAGAAACAATAGAAAACTGTTGTACAGCCTCAGTCTGTTTGGCCTCTCTGTACCAATGTACGGACCTGTCCATACAACTGTGTGGATATGTACTATGATGTCCATATGACTATATGGAACTGTACAGGCTGTTGTCTCGAATTGTGTGCTACCTGGAAACGCCTCTTCCCTGGTTGCTGCTCTCTCTATTTCTCTCAGTCACTCGACCTGCTCAACTGTTCATGTGTGTTTGAACTCTCTATCTTGACCTATCTTTATAGTTTTTGCTGGAGACCAAAACCCTGGTCTATTTCTGAGATTACTCCTAGTCTAAGTGATGCATGCATGAAATACACTTTTTAGACTCAACTGCTAAAAATAAGACTCACCTTGTAACTAAAGTGAATTACAAACTAGAATTTACTTTTCAAAAATAGAATTACTTTACGAAAATTACTTTTCGAAAATATCTCTAACTACTTCTCGTATATTCACATGAAACCTGTGTGGAAGTTCCTATCCAAGCTATAATTCTCAGCACTAACACTAAGTATTGTCAAAATTCCCTACAATCGATGCAAAGGACATCAGATATGTGAGAGAGTGCACATCCTCCTACTCGATTGGTAGGGTTCTCACCTCCTTGAGGTCACAAGATTGCATGCACTCATTGTGTAGTGATGCCCACAAACCTAGATCAAGTGACCAGATGTCCATCACTAGTTTCTTCTCTTTGGCCTTAGATGTTAGGAGAGTTTCGAGGAATTGGTTCCATGATACTTCCAAGTTCTCCTAGCAAAGCTCTCCTGGTTCTAGGCACTACCTAGAGGACACAATCAAGCTTTGCATGGCATCCTCCATGGCAATTGAAAATGATAGGCACATCTCCTCTCCCTCCTTGTCTTCTATTTCTATCTCTAAAATTCAGAAGTGTCTCTTGTCTTTCTAGGGTTTACCTTTTCTATCTACCTTGTCTCATGTATTTTTCTTTTGTTCTTGTACTTTGTACTTTTATTTGTATATGTTCATCTTTTAGCATTTTGGAGTGATCTTGGCACTCCCACTCTCCAACATTCACAAAATATGTTTTCTAGCCCCATTCACTGTCATTGGTATTCATGAACAGTTGACCACTCATGGACCTTAATAAAATTATCTTATCTTATCTTAATATCAAAGCAAAAGTGAATGAATAATATAGTTATTATAATAAATATTTTATGACCATCATTGCAAACAATGAGAAAAGACAGCATCCTTAAAATATGTAATATCGCAATATCATCTAAAGCTCATTTGTTTTATGGGAAAATGTATCATGTCAATTCCCAACACTCAACCTAGAAATATCAAACTCATTCGTCTCTGAGGATTCAAAATTTCCAATGGTAAAATATCTAGTAACTTCTCCATACGTTTAAACCTGGAGACTTTTGCATTCAGCTAGAGCCATTCACACTAGTCTGTCTTTTCTTATCCAAAGTATTCACATTGAAAGTATAAAAATCCTAAAGACAACCCTATATAATATATATCCTTATAAAGACAAACATAGTTCCAAATGTTGAATCAAGACCAAAAATAGATGCTCTAAATGAAAAGTTGGATCAGAGTATACACTACATATTCAAAGACGTTAGCAAAGTAAACAATAAGGTAGACAATCTTTCAACAAAGTTTGACCATGTCATCATTCTGATTTGACAAATGCATCACAGCCATAAAGTCAGTATAACTGGCAGAGAAGCATCTTATCCACTCAATCTTGCACATCTACTGCACCCTGGTCCAATTAATTTTAAACTGGACTTACCTGAGTTTAACAATACAAGTCAAAAAGAAAACATTAATTGAGTGAACAAAATCAAGCACCATTTCAAAGTTTATCCACCTAATTCAACTAAAGAATGGATTAATCTAGCAGCCTTACAACTCAAAGGTTCACAATATTACTGATCTTTACCATGGGAGAGAGAGGAGACACTCTTTCACTGTCACATGAAAGTCATTCCTTACAGACTTTTTCAATTAGTATGAGGATACAGATAATGACCTCTTTAACCAGTGACCTCGACCAAGACAAGAGATAACTGTAGATGACTATTCACCATGTCAGAATTGTTAGTAACTCACATCTCAAAAATTCCCAAACAAAACTTGAAGTAATCTTACCTTGGAGGACAAAAATACAAGATAAAAAATATGCTCAGTATACCCACAATCAGTAGTACTTAGGATGCCATGTTAAAAACCAGACAGGCAGAATACAGATTATCTGTACAATGTAGGCAAAATGTTTAGTAATTTTTTACATTAAAACTGTCTTCAACTGTTAATAAAACATTATGTACATATATTTGATACAAAAAAATGTGCGCTGCACACACAGACTGTCAATTTTCACATGTACCTCTATGTGACTAATTTCAGATCTGAAAATTACTTCCTAGTGATCAAAAGTAAACCCTAGCTGTTATCACTGAACAATTTTACACCGAAATTATTGACTGAAAATTATAGCAACGGAAACAATTAAGATCAGAGATGAACCATCAATACAAATGAGACATAAAATTTATGTTCTATAACTGTCAAATTCAGAATTTTCTGAGGGCAAAACCAGCCCTCACTGATACAAATTCACCAAAACTGAGGACAAACTTTAGTGGTGAAGTGGAAGCGCATACCTAGTTAAGCAAGATCAAGTTAGCATTTAGGGTGTAACACATGCACAACTATGAGGCTAAGTTAAATGTGGCCCTACAGCATTTGGATGGGGCAACCCACACCTAGGGTGAGAGATGGATAGATAAAAACCCTAATGATGTTCAACTCGTGCACATGTTCCAAAAGGATAAGCCGGTGAAAGAATATAGCCCAATGCAAAACTCTCTATAGATCTGGTGCCAAACATTGTAATTTCAAATCCAAGTACAAAATTTCAAACCAAGGTAATAAAGTTGCAACTTGACTCTTTGGAAAAAAACCTTTACTATGGCTAGAAAAGTATGAAATCATGTTAAAGTTCCTTAAGAGAAAAATACTAGGCTTTGTAAGGTAGCAGAAGGAAAGATGCAGAAGAGTAGCACAATTATTATCACAATAGTTAGCAAAAAGAAACAGAACAGTAAGCACAATGACAATATAGATCCAAAAGATGATACCTTTATTATTCTAAGAACAATGTTCACTTGCCTCTTTGAGGGGGCAACCTCCAACAGAGCAAAGCTCAAGTACAAATGATTCAACAAGACAAGTGTTTCCATGCTTTCTACCTCTATTTATACTACTTCTATTGTCTTGAGAACATTCTAGAGAAAGTTTCTAGAGGCAGAACCTTCTAGTAAGTCTTCCTACATTAGTTGTGTTCATATTATTATATAGGCCTTATTTACTAATAACGGCCTTTATTACATAGCAAAACATATTATTCTATCTACTTGAGGGGTTAGGAGGTTAGGTCGATCCGTACACAGGTGTTGTCTGATGCGCTACCACTCGAAGGGGTACCAACAGGGGTTACAAGGGTGGCCAACAGATGTGCGCTTAAGAACCACTTGTATTTCCTGCGTGTATGAATCCCTCAACCGCGGGTTTATG
>SNQJ01S0095372.1:0-31836 GCA_010110895.2 Picea sitchensis | reverse complement strand
TTACAACAGTATATCTCACAGTGATAGTGTGACAGTGGTTCCATCATTCTACTTCTACTTTAGGGTGGCAGGACGGGGCAAGGACAGGTGGTTGTATCCACCTTCCAGTTGTATCCGGAGAACATTGGGGGTTGTAGCCTCCTTCTGGTTGTAGCCAGAGTTTTGGGGAGTTGGAGCTTCCCTCAGGTTGTAGCCTGAGAAACTAGGGGGTTGGAGCCTCCTTCCAGTTGTAGTTGGAAAAAAAAGGAAGTTGGTGCTTCCAATGAGTGTAATTATTCAAGACATATAAGAAAATGCATTCCGTTGTTTTCTCCCAATTTGGGTTTCCACGTAAAACACTGGTGTACTGTGTATGTGTATGATTGTTCATTTGTTCATTGCTTATTTACTCTGCAATTATTGGATAATAATGCTTCATTGATATAGCACTTGGATTATATGGTTAAAAGGGACTAAATTGCTCTATTACTGATTCACCCCTCCCTCTCAGTAATCCAACAGTTCTTGACTCTATTGTAATTTTTTTGGAACTTAATTGAATACATATGCAGAAACATTTTGAACTTTTTATGAAAAGATTCTAATGGCTATGATATGAGTTTTGTCTTCCCTAATTGTATGTAATTCTTGTGATCTTTTATTTCATTTCACTTTCATCTATTTAAATTGGAGATACAAAAGCCCAGAATTCATCTCATGATGCTCTTGGCTTAGCAATTTAGACTGTGTATATTTCTTCTTAACCAATTCATAATTCATTGTTGTAATGCTGTGATGCATTTGTTTGTATTCTTTATCTTCCTACACATATTTTTATTTCAAGAATAACTCAAATTCATCGCCTTATTTATCCTTTGTCCTATGAATATTTCTATCAGTCTATGCATTATCTTCGTTCACTTTCAGAATTTTGACTCCATTGCCCATAGTGTTCCCCTCTTCTTTTCCAACAACTCTATTAAAAATATCCCAAACAAATCAAATCTAGCTGCCGGTTTCCATAGATATATCAAGTGACAGGAGAGACTCGTCTCCGAGTTAGGAAGGCTAGTGCCTCATCTCTAAAGCTAGTTGAAACATTTACCTTTGTCATTTGTCTATTCAGCCGGACAAAATTTATAGAGTGCTAACATTCTGGCGCCATTGCTAGTGACGAAATTGAAAATTTTTCCCTGGGAAAAAAGACATGGTTGAGTTCTAAGGTCTGAGAGCAACAAACACTTAGGAAAATATTGGCTGTATTCCTGCTTTGGTGACTCCACACATCATAAAATCAATTTGAATTTGATTCCACTGGTAGAAGAATCCATAAATTTTAATTTTCACTGGCGACTCCACTCTCAATGCAAAATCCAGCATCCAAAACATCGTTGGCGACTCCACCCTCAATGCAGAATCCGGCTTCCAAAACATCGTTGGCGACTCCACTGTCTGAAGATGAGTTCAATATCTGCAAGGTATGCTCCAATGAATCGATATCATATTCCTGGCTTTCCAAATCATATTCCTCACATAAATTGGCAAAAATATTTTCCTAAATTCGAAGATGGGAAAGGAAATGATGCTGCCTTGCACTTGATTAGATTTCACATGCACATATGTAAGTCGGGGGTTGAATTTCATGAGGATTGTTTGATGAAAATGTTTATGGCTACTTTAGAGGGGAGAGAAAGATTAGGGTATGAAGGTTTAAAACCAGACAGCTTATACTCTCTTAAATATTTCCAAATAACATTCTTTAAGCATTATGGAGAATCTAATTCTTCATCCTTGGTGTTTGAAGATTGTTGTGAATTTTTTGAACATTTCATTAAGTACCTTGAAAATGTTTTTGGAAATGAAGAGTGTATGAATGATGAAATCATAGAATCCCTTTATGAATATTCAGCCCAACAACAAATAGTAGCCCCTCCTTTGGTTGAAGGTGAAGCTGATCAAGAAATTGTTGCTGAAAGTCATTTTCCTTCCCCTGAACTTGATGAAGATATTCAACAATATTTTCAGCAAGACAAAGTGTTTCAAGGTTGTCTTTCAGCCCCTATGAATGATATGGTTGTTCAAATTCTAAGTGGCATAGACATGGATGCGGATTATGAAAATGCATCTATGGAAACTTCCAGCAATGAACAAACGAATGACATAGAGCTTCAGGAAAGTAACAAAACAACATATGCCATTTTTCAATCAGAAATACAGAAAGATAATAAAGAGGTTGTGGTTTTATTTGATTCATTTGAAAATCATGGTTTTGAAAATGCATCCATGAGAACTCTAGACTGTGAAATAGTGCATGCTATTAGATTTTCACATTTGCAAGAAGATTATGAGAAGGAACTTATTTCTATTAATTCATTTGAAAGTCAAAATGACAGTCCTCAAGCAAATTTCTAGAAGTTTAATGAAACCAAATCAGAATTGTTTGATGAACAAGAGGATGCACATCATATGGTTGTCATATTTGAAGATGTTCAAGAATGTATGAATTTTTTTGTTGATATGCATGGAGAAGTAGACAAACCTATTGCTGCAATTTCATTAGAAAATATTCTAAAAAATCAAGAAATAGAGCAAGAACAACAAACACCTATGAAAGAGGCTTGTCTTTCTGTTTTTGCTCATCAAGAAGAAATGTTTTTTCATGGTTTTCAAGAACCTGCAGCCATCTTATTACAGTCTTCAGTGAAGGAGGAGTTTTCTTCATTCATAAGTTCAATTTTTGGATTCAACTTTTGTTTTTGGTTGCCATTATTTACATTTGTCTACCTGCTTAAGAAAGATGTGAGCGAAGAAAAATTGGGAAGCCAATTACTTGATTGGTTGTATTGGCACTTCAGTATCACTTGATTGAGTATTCATCTCAACACGTTTAGAGTAGATAGGAGTGTGAAAATAAGCTTGTTGGTAAATCATTTTTCAGTTTGGATTTCTACTAGTGTGTATAATCAAATTTTAGCAGTGTATTCCGTTTTCAGTATCCAGTTGAGAGCAGTGTGGAGAGTTTGGTTTTCAGCAGACACTGGTGACAGGTCTTAGCAAGGTACACATACATGTTTTGAGAGCATCCCAATGGATCAGGCATGTGGTCTACTGTTCTTTTCTACCTCACATGGATGATATCATCCCCAATAGGAGCCTATGTTATCACCTGCTAATTTGTATTAATTTTTCCCAAAGCGTCTTGTCCTTATAAAAATTTTCCACTTAGACTTTCAAACTTTTTCACCAGCTTTGTCAAGCTCCCATCACCTAAATCCTTCACTCAACTTATCATCCAAAATAGTCATATACTCCATGAGTAAAAAATTGGCAAATATCCCAAGCCTATACCTAGCCTTAATTCCTATCTAAATCCCTTAGTTCCATAACTTCATTCATTTTTACGGTTATTTTCATATTCCTGTTGAAAATAAAAAAATATGCCTTTTACTAAGCACCCTTATCCCATCCACAAAATCATGTGTTAAGCCTCATATGCCCAAAGTCCTTCGAAAATAGAAAAACGGGGTTTTTTTATTATTAATATAAATGTTTTTATATTTATATTAATATTTAATCCCATATTTACTTTATGAAATCACGTCAAATCATGGGCACAAATCTCAATTTATTATATGGAAAAGTCAAAGGTTGGATGGAGGGTGCACATACATATCGAAGATTAAAGTAACGAGGAGGTTAATTATGTGAAGGAGGATCGTCGAAAACTACCGTGGTTTATTTGGTGGACACTTATTTTTATGTGGAGCACATCGGAGGTCAAAGCAGTTTGGATTAAACCACTTTTAGCCCAAGCCCAATATAATAAATGAAAAAAATTATGATATTTTTATGTGCGACATTTTTCCAGGAGTGCATTTCAATAATGATTATGGGATTTCCAATAAATGAGATTCCTCCTCACCGTGAAAAGGTTTTACAGAGGTAAGATTTAAATTCTACAAATCAAGGAGACTAATGTTTATTTCCATGGAAAATAATTAAATGGAAGATGCACGTGAACGAAAACTTTGATCATTTTTATCCAAAGGTTTTACATAAGTAAAATAAGAAGATAAAAGGTATTTTGCCAAAAACGGTAAATTGGAAAAACATTACACAGTAAATGTTTTTCCACAGTGAAACGGTAAATTGGAAAAACATTACACAGTAAATGTTTTTCATAGGGAAATGGTAAAATTAAATGTTTTTACAATGAAATGGCGAATTGGGCAAACAAGACATGGTCTTAAAAACCTCAGGCATGAATTAAATTATGGAAATTTAATTCTACAGGATAGAAAAATATTTGGGATTATTTTTATTTCAAATATATTATTCCCAAATGTTTAATGAGAATATGGATAAATGCAATTATATTTGAAATATTATGAGTGACATTTCAAAGAGAACGTGGCAGAGGAAGGAGATGAGGCATCAGAGGAATCTGCAGGGATCATGAAACATTTTTTTTTTGAAAACGGTCATTTGTAATCATTGTAGAAGCTGAAACGTTTCATTTCAGTTATTGTAACTGGTTGCACACTGAAGGAACTCGAATTGTATAAGTGTTAGAGGTTCTGAGTGTATTAGGAGAGGGAAGAAGTGCAAGGGCACAATTCTGGTGGTTCTGGACTCTATTGTAATTTTTCTGGGACTAAATTGAATACATATGCAGAAACATTTTGAACTGTTTATGAAAAGATTCTAATGGCTATGATATGAGTTTTGTCTTCCCTAATTGTATGTAATTCCCGTGATATTTTATTTCATTTAACTTTCATTTGTTTAAATTGGAGATACAAAAGCCCATGATTCATCTCATGATGCTCTTGTCTTAGCAATTTAGACTGTGTATATTTCTTCTTAACCAATTCATAATTCATTGTTGTAATGCTCTAATGCAGTTATTTGTCTTCTTTATCTTCCTACAAATATTTTTATTTCAAGAATAACTCAGATTCATCGCCTTATTTAGCCTTTGTCCTCTAGAGAGTTCTATCAGTCTATGCACTGTCTTCATTCTCTTTCAGAATTTTGACTCCATCGCCCATAGTGTTCCCCTCTTCTTCACCAACAACTCTATTAAAAATCTCCCAAACAAATCAAATCTAGCTGCCGGTTTCCATAGATATATCAAGTGACACGAGAGAGCCCTCTCTGAGTTGGGTAGGCTAGTGCCTCAGCTCTAAATCTGGTTGAAACAATTACCTCTGTCGTTTTTCTATTTAGCCGGACATAATTTACAGAGTGCCAACATTCTGGTGCCGTTGTCGGCGACGAAATTGAAATTTTTTCCCTAGGAAGAACGACATGGTTGAGTTCTAAGGTCTGAGTGCAACAGACACTTAGGCACATATTGGCTGTATTCCTGCTCTGGCGACTCCACACATCATAAAATCAGTTTGAAGGTGATTCCACTGGTAGAAGAATCCAGAAATTTGAATTTTCACTGGTGAATCCACTCTCAATGCATAATCCAGCTTCCAAAACATCGTTGGCGACTCCACTCTCAATGCAGAATCGAACTTGAAAAACATCGTTGGTGACTCCACTATCCAAAGATGAGTTCAATATATGCAAGGTATGCTCCAATGAATCAATCTCATATTCATGGCTTTCCAAATCGTATTCCTCACATAAATTGGCAAAAATATTTGCCTAAATTCAAAGATGGGAAAGGAAATGATGCTACCTTGCACTTGATTAGATTTCACATGAACATATGTAAGTCGGGGGTTGAATTTCATGAGGATTGTTTGATGAAAATGCTTATGTCTACTTTAGAGGGGAGAGCAAGATTATGGTATGAAGGTTTAAAACGAGGCAGCTTATACTCTCTTAAAGATTTCCATATAACATTCTTTAAGCATTATGGAGAATCTAATTCTTCATCCTTGGTGTTTGAAGATTGTTGTGAATTTTGTAAACATTTCATCAAGTACCTTGAAAATGTTTTTGGAAATGAAGAGTGTATGAATGATGAAATCATAGAAGTTGTTTATGAGTATTCAACCCAACAACAAATAGTAGCCCCTCCTTTGGTTGAAGGTGAAGCTGATCAAGAAATTGTTGTTGAAAGTCATTTTCCTTCCCCTGAACTTGATGAAGATATTCAACAATATTTTCAGCAAAACAAAGTATTTCAAGGTTGTCTTTCTCCCCCTATGAATGATATGGTTGTTCAAACTCTAAGTGGCATAGACATGGATGAGGATTATGAAAATACATCTATGGAAACTTCCAACAATGAACAAACGAATGACATAGAGCTTCGGGAAAGAAACTAAACAACATATGCCATTTTTCAATCATAAATACATAAATATAATAAAGAGGTTGTGGTTTTATTTGATTCATGTGAAAATCATGGTTTTGAAAATGCATCCATGAGAACTCTAGACCGTGAAATAGTGCATGCTATTAGATTTTCACATTTACAAGAAGATTATGAGAAGGAACTTATTTCTATTAATTCATTTGAAAGTCAAAATGATAGTCCTCAATCAAATTTCCAGAAGTTTAATGAAACCAAATCAGAATTGTTTGATGAACAAGAGGATGCACATAATATGGTTTTCATATTTGAAGATGTTCAAGAATGTATGAATTTTTTTGTTGAGATGCATGGAGAAGTAGACAAACCTATTGCTACAATTTCATTAGAAAATATTCTCAAAACTGAGGAAATAGAGCAAGAACAACAAACACTTATGAAAGAGGCTTGTCTTTCTGTTTTTCGTCATCAAGAAGAAATGTTTTTTCATGGTTTTCAAGATCCTGTAGCCATCTTATTACAGTCTTCAGTGAAGGAGGAGTTTGTTTCATTCATAAGTTCAAGTTTTGGATTGAACTTTTGTTTTCAGCTGCCACTATTTACATTTGTCTACCTGCTTAAGAAAGATGTGAGCGAAGAAAAATTAGGAAGCCAATTACTTGATTGGTTGTATTGACACTTCAATATCACTTGATTGAGTATTCATTTCAGCAGTTTTAGAGTAGATAGGAGTGTGAAAATAAGCTTGTTGGTCAAGCATTTTTTCGTTTGGATTTCCAGTAGTGTGTACAATCAGATTTTAGTAGTCTATTCAGTATTCAATATCCAGTTGAGAGTAGTGTGCAGAGTTTGGTTTTCAGCAGACACTGGTGACAGGTCGAAGCAGGGTACACAGACATGTTTTGGGAGCATCCAAATGGATCAGGCACGTGGTCTACTGTTCTTTTCTACCTCACGGGGATCATATCATCCCCAGTAGGAGCCTATGTTATCACCTGCTAATTTGTATTATTTTTTCCCAAAGCGTATTGTCCTTATGCTATTTTTCCACTCAGAATTTCAAACTTTTTCACCAGCTTCGTCAAGCTCCCATCACCTAAATCCTTCTCTCAACTGATCATCCAAAATAGTCATGTACTCCATGAGTAAAAAATTGGCAAACATCCCAAGCCTATACCTAGCCTTAATTCCTATCTAAATCCCTTAGTTCCATAACTTCATTCATTTTTACGGTTATTTTCATATTCCCATTGAAAATAAAAAATATGCCTTTTATTAAGAACCCTTATCCCATCCACAAAATCATGTGTTAAGCCTCATATGCCCAAAGTCCTTCGAAAATAGAAAAAAGGGGGTTTTTATTATTAATATAAATATATTTATATTTATATTAATATTTAATTGCATATTTAATTTATGAAGTCACGTCAAATCATGGGTACGAATCTCAACTTATAATATGGAAAAGTCAAAGGTTGGATGGAGGGTGCACATACATATCGGGGATTAAAGTAACGAGGAGGTTAATTAAGTGAAGGAGGACCAGGGAAAACTATTGTGGTTTATTTGGTGGACACTTGTTTTTACGTGGGGCACATCGGAGGTAAAAGAAATTTTGATTAAACCACTTTTATCCCAAGCCCGATATAATAAATGCAAACATTTATCATAATTTTATGTGTGACATTTTTTCAGGAGTGCATTTCAATAATGAGTATGGGTTTTCCAATAAATGAGATTCCTCCGCACGGTGAAAAGGTTTTACAGAGGTAAGATTTAAATTTTACAAATCAAGGAGACTAATGTTTATTTCCATGGAAAATAATTAAATGGAATATGCACGTGAATGGAAACTTGGATCATTTTTATTCAAGGGTTTTACATAAGTAAAATAAGAAGATAAAAGGTATTTTTCCAAAGACGGTAAATTGGAAAAACATTACACAGTAAATGTTTTTCCACAGTGAAACGATAAATTGGAAAAACATTACACAGTAAATGTTTTTCACAGGGAAATGGTAAAATTAAATATTTTTACAATGAAATGGTGAATTCGGAAAACAAGACATGGTCTTAAAAACCCCAGGCATGAATTAAATTATGGAAATTTAATTCTACATGATAGAGAAATATTTGGGAATTATTTTTATTTCAAATATATTATTCCCAAATGTTTAATGAGAATATGGATAAATGCAGTTATATTTGAAATATTATGAGTGACATTTCAAAGAGAATGTGGCAGAGGAAGGAGATGGAGAATCAGAGGAATCTGCAGGGATTATGAAACATTTTTTTTCTGAAAACTGTCATTTGTAATCATTGTAGAAGCTGAAACGTTTCATTTCAATTATTGTAACTGGTTGCACACTAAAGGAACTCATATTGTATAAGTGTTAGAGGTTCTGAGTGTATTAGGAGATGGTAGAAGTGTAAGGGCACAATTCTGGTGGTTATGGACTCTATTGTGATTTTTCTGGGATTGAATTGAATACATATGCATAAACATTTTGAACTGTTTATGAAAATATTCTAATGGCTATGATATGAGTTTTGTCTTCCCTAATTGTATGTAATTCCTATGATATTTTATTTCATTTCACTTTCATCTGTTTAAATTGGAGATACAAAAGCCCAGAATTCATCTCATGATGCTCTTGGCTTAGCAATTTAGACTGTGTATATTTCTTCTTAACCAATTCAGAATTCATTGTTGTTATGCTCTGATGCAGTTATTTGTCTTCTTTATCTTCCTACACATCTTTTTATTTCAAGAATAACTCAGATTCATTGCCTTATTTATCCTTTGTCGTCTGGAGATTTCTATCAGTCTATGCATTGTCTTCGTTCACTTTCATAATTTTGACTCCATCGCCCATAGTGTTTCCCTCTTCTTCGCCAACAACTCTATTAAAAATCTCCCAAACAAATCAAATCTAGCCACTGGTTTCCATAGATATATTAAGTGACAGGAGATAGCCCTCTCTGAGTTAGGCAGGCTAGTGCCTCAGCTCTAAAGCTGGTTGAAATAGTTACCTCTGTCATTTTTCTATTCAGCTAGACATAATTTACAGAGTTCTAACAGGACCAGAACATAACTCGTTGCCCATCATATGGCCTTTAAAACTATGTACAATATGGATTTAATATGTCTTCCAAGAGCCAATGAATCATTCTATTAATTCACATAGTATTTTGGGTGGAGAAACATTATATTCTTAGCATTGTATTCTTGACACAAAATTATTCATAAATATATTTGTGCATGAGGGTTGTGGTGCTTTGTGTTATTTGAAATATTTATTTATTGCAACACACACCTTAGAAATATTATTGGAATCCATATGTTATGTATGTTTTCTCACTTCATAACTAGAAGACAATTTGATTTTTTCTATTTGAGCTTGCTAGTAGATTTATTGCTTCCTCCTTTTTCGTCTATCATTTTTTAGTAAGAAATGAAATACTAACAAATGAAATGACATGGAAAGAATAAATTTAGAGGTAGAGGGAGTTGATAGAATCCCCATGAAAAATCCAATCTTCATTGTACTCGTTGCATAATGAATGGGTCACATGAAGCCACCGACTGCAAAGTTCCATAGAAAAAGTTCAAAGAAGAAAGACAAAGTTAGAAATAAGACAAATGTAAATCCTCAGAATCAGTCGAAGATAAAACACATGCTCATTATATTTTTTCCTACTATAATATAGGAGTAACTGAAGAACTATTTAATACTTCAATTGATTCTTGGGGAGATGCATGGCTTCTTGACACGAGCACGACCTCTCACATGACATTTCAAAGAGATTTCTTTGAAGATTTCGATGAAAATGTAGATGGCGTAGTGTGTTGGAGATACTTCACACACATCTAGGATTTATTTTTCCTAAGGTTTTCCCTATGTTTATTAGTCGTTATCCAGTCTCCTATAGTTTAGGGAGAACATCCTCTAGGAGAATATTCTCTTCAGTTCACACTTCAGTTTGATCAGTTGAGTGGAGTCTAGATGCAACATTGGGATTATCACCATGCAACATTGGGATCATCACCATCTAATGCAAAATGTACTTGGGATCATCACTAGACTAGTTAATTACTCATGATTCCCTGATCTACTCCTCACTTCAATATGTTTCAGTCAATTAACTAAAGACTGAGAGACTAGTTAACTCAGACTAGGTGACAGTTCACTCTCGTAACTTCCTGCGAGACTAGACTAGGTGGCAGTTTACTCTCGTAACTATTGATGTGTGTCCATATCACTCTAGACAACCACTATGGCACATTGGATTCTCCCCCAGTGCGCATTAGTTGAGTTATACAGATTATATCATGTGTAAATTATCATTCATTCATTTGGTTAATGCGAATTCTTCCTTTCTTTCTCTCCTGCTTCTCTTTTCTCATATTTTCTTTGCAACTTTGTATGTCAATTTCTAGATAGATATATTATGTGTAGGTTCAACACATTTACATGGTATAAGATCCGACATATTGCTAGGAAAAAGACACACCAAATTATTTTTGTAGGTACCGAAGATTAAAGACAACGGAAAAATGGAATTTCCAAAAGAATTCATTCTTACACCGTACAATTTCTTTGCATGGAAGGAAAACATGATAATGCATATTCAAGGAAGAGGATTATATGGGTTAACCATGAACACAGATACAAAACCCACATCAGCCATAGAAAAATCCAAGTATATAAATCAAATGGATGAAGCATTTGGAACTATTTGCAGTCTCATTTCTCCTGAACTCCTCTTTCACATATCCTCCCGTAAAAACCTCGATGAAGCCTTGACCACCATGGAAGGGATTTTTGGAAAACATGACGAGACGAGGGGACACATTCTCGAGGTGGAATTTCTCACATTGGATCCAAAAACCTTCGACAATGTCCAATATTTATTTACCAAATATAAGGATTTGTGGTTGCAACTCAAGGCTTGCAGGGTTGATAAATCTAAGGAGGATAAACAAATGGTTCTTACCATTCTCTCCAAACTTGGTCCAGAATAGTCAGGGTTTTTATCTACATTCCATTCAGTTAGGCTCGCCTTTGGAGCCACCTGGACGATTCCCTCTCTTGAGGCCTTTATCAAGTCTCTGACACAAGAGCAAAACAAGCTCATCGATATGGGAAAAATCAAAGGCCCAAACGTGCATACACTTATTGTGCAAGATGGTAGTGGTCATCAATATCATAAATCTAAAGACAAATACAAAAGGAAAGCACATGCAAATCCAAATAAGGAAGGGTACTCAAAACCCTTTGTTATCACTGAAATTTCGTCTGCAACATTGCATGAAAATGGTTACAGAAATACAATAGTTCCAAACACCTATTAGTTCACCTGCAACACCAAAAATGCATTTTCAAGAGGAAAAAATATACAACTGGACAAAAAATTGACATGCGCTGAATCACTAAAGGAAGCGCATGCACAGTGTGTGGGCCAAAGAATCTTGTAGAGCACACAATGCACCATATGTGCGACTGTGTATGAGAAAATTCGTGCACTTCTGTGAACGACACATTTATGGTTCTTCTCGACCTCTCAACCACTTATAGACCAACTCCCTGTTGATATTATGGTAGCTGTGGGAGGTATTTACCTCCACATGTAAACCTGACGAGAATAAAATATTCCAGGAAGCAAGAATAAACCTTAATGAGTTGGCTAATAACCCTAGAAGACAAGTCGGCTCAAGGGGATAATTTATATTAGGTTATTAGCCTCCAAGAGAAGAAGTCAGCTAGAAGAAATAATATATACTCAGTAAATAGGTACCCAGAATGAGAATTCGACCTAGACACTTAGCCAGAATTAGTATAAATACAGGAGGCTAGTCTTCATTCTGGTAGGCATTCTCAGAACTGCAGAGATCACTTGTGTGCACTACAGTTAGCCAGTTTTGTGAGCAAGTTTGGAGGAGACTGTCGTTGCAGCTGCTGCAGCTAGAAAATCACTTTTTGGCTTGGACTATCTCTTGGTTATGGTTTGGACTATCTGATCAGCTCTTGTTTGGTGCACTACCCTTTGTTTGGCTATCTAGCCTAGGGTTTTCTTCCAGAATTATTCTTTGTCAATATTAAGGTGCTTGGAGGGTGGCTTCGGCCTATGGTTGGGTGACAATAGTGATATTTTCGATGGTAAAAAGAGCACATCCATTATATTATAACACTCCCAACTTGATTTGACCCTCATATCTGAGCTGAATCCAAATGGGGGGCTGGTCAAGGACCAAAGGGTGCCCTAAAGGGCCCCTTGTTCGCACCAAGAACTAGTTGAATAATGCCTTGAAGACATGCTATAAATGGAGGCCATGGGTGCACTAAGAATTTAATATTTCTATAGTATTTTTATGCTACCTCAATACACCCTAGAGAATCCTCTTTTCTCCTTGGAGCATTCTAGCAACATTCCAATAGGCCATTCCACTCACCTCTTGAGGGAATAGGCTTGGATTTCTTCACCATTTGCTTTCTTGTTTATCATTGTAAGAAGATCTGTCTAATAGAGAAATCAAGAGCCCTCCCAAAGAAGGAAGAGGGGATCCATAAGTCCTCCTTTATCTGCGATGTTTTTCCAACTAATATAGTTATCCCTTGGTGGCATAATCTTGGTCATTTGGTTGATTGATTTTGGTTCAAAGTTTCTTATGCATTTTAGTTTTATTTCCTTAGTAGTTTTTAGTTTATTTGCTTATTTATTTCATGTGCTTGGATTATCTAACTCATGCACTAATTTCTATCTTGTCTAGAATGCCCAACTAGACTTATAAGTGCCCTTGTTTTTCTCACCCAAGTGACAAAACAAACACAACAGATTGGCGACCATATTGGGGATAAGGTATCAACTTCCTCCCAATCTGGGCTTTCAGATCTCTTCTTTTTGACCCATTTTCCTTGCAGGAACCATAAATGGCCTAGCCTTACCTGTTAAGAGCTAAGTTTGGAGCTGGAGGAGGAGAATTCCACTTAAAATCCCCCCCAATGCATATCAAAACGTGTGTGGGTATTTCATCCCACAGACGTGCATTCAATGCATTGTGAGCCCAAAGTACTTTGGTTAGCTGTGCATTCTGCACACTTTGCACCAAAAGGTCTTTTTTTCTCTGCGCACTATGCGCCCACTGTGTATCTTTCTGAATTGTAACCATTGCATCTGTGCAGAGTTTCAAAATTGTAAGAGTTTTTGTGATGATTTGAAGGCCCCTAGCCTTCAAGATCTTGCTTTTATGAAATTTGTAAATGAACTCCACTTAGATTCCTTTCCCACATGAAAGGTTAGTCAAACATATGCACTTAATGGGTAAAAAGAACCATACTTCTCCTCTTTTTCTTTTGGTTTCCACATGGATGACTTGTTTGATTTGTAAAAGTTAAGTTGAGATTATTTGATATCACATATAAAAAAACTCGCATTGGGACCATAAATCAACTTTAAACATTGAGTATGCTCTTCTCTCACACCATAGAGCGATCTTGAGAATCAAAAAGGTGGTTAAAGGGACATTTCATCTCCCTTAACAAAATATTTAGGAGAGGACAAAGCCCCCCTAGGGCTCCTCTTATTTTCTTTTCAAAATCGTCTTAAAATTGTAAGGGCCCATACATTCCCACATGTTGCAAAATTAGGATAGTTTTTGAAATTACTTTCTTAGTTTACATCACTAGGAGAATTTAAAGATCAAAGTAACGGGCCCATCTAGCCCATGACCCATTTCTGAGGCCAAAAATCTAAATGTATCACTTTGACAGAGGTACCTAATGGCTAATATTAGGACATCTACCCAGGTGGAAATTGTGGGATGTAATTGCACCTTGATCAGATTTTGTGTGGCTATTGGGAAATATCGCCAGCTCTTTTGGGATATGCACCATATACCCTTCATTATAACTGATTGTTTCATCCTTCACTAGTTCCTCTTCCGTTGGCTTCAGACCCCACTGTTGAGTGCTCTTGGAAGGTCCAGTGCTATTTGAGAGGAAGGACATTACGTCTTTTTAGGACATGAGCATTTATTTTCTTTGCTCTCCCACGCGGACAACATCCACCTACCCACATGTATGCTTATTTATAGTTTGTTTATGTATAATGCTCATTTGGTTACATGCGATTGTGAGATATATTATGAAGGTCCAAATTATACAAGTCTCTTATTCATTTATTTCTTTCATCACCATTTGCACACATTCACTTTTATATTTGGACATCATAGGGGACCCACATAATCCCCGTCGTTCCAGATGCTTGCAAAATATCCCACTTATTCTAGGAGGAGTTCCTAGTCTTTCTAATTCACTGGCTCAACCATCTCACACCCCTGTGAGTTCCACTATTTTGGGATCAACTTTTCTTGGTTCCACCTTACTTGGGTCCAATTCCCAAGGTCATCCATCCACTAGCTCTCCTTCACAAGGAGGCGGGGGGAAAACTTCCTCTCAAGGGAAAAGTACATCCCCATCAAATCCCCCTCAAGGGTCAGGTCCACTACCTATTCACACCATGGATGGAACTAATCCTCCACCACCACCCCCCATGCCATATTTGGAGTCCCTCAACATTCCTGATTTAAGTAAACTCATGAATGATCCTATATTGCATGATCCCACATGGCCCAATATGCCTACCAAACTACCTTCAAACATTCCCAAATTTGAAGACAAGAAGATATCGCCAACCATGTCATGACTTTCCACTTATGGTGCTCTTCAAACAACATCATGGATGACTCCATCCGCTTAAGGTTATTTTAGCGCACACTCATTGGTCCTTCAACCAAATGGTATGTGGACGAAAAATCAGGGTCCCACGTGACTTTTGAATCCTTGGCGAAAGCATTCTTGGCCTTCTTCCAACTACCAGTTCATCATGACTGTAACATCCTCGACCCTCTACAGACCGGGTAATGCTACCACGCAGAATATACACTTATATAATATATATGCATTTTAATGAATTTAAAACACTTAATCACAATAAACACAGAATTACTGCTACCAGTTCAGAATCAATGGAACTAACAGTAATTCATATATGCAACGGAATACATGATAACATTCCAACATCACAAAACATGCATAAAATACATAATTAAGCACATAAATGACAATAAGCCTACACATGAAACATATACAACATACATAGGCAATAAACATAAATTACAACATATGTATCATTACACAACATGTAAATGAACATAAAACGATACTTATCTTTTATTACAAGACCACCAACTGCGTGCATACCTTCCACGAACCTCCCAACCATAGACCACGTTGCTCATCACACTCAGCAGTGGGTCACCCCCAAGCTGGGACTAAGCTCCACCTAGGGCAAGGGAATCCTAGGCTAGGAAAGGACAATAAGGAAGTTGGACAAAGCAACAGGAAGGATCTTTTATCCCAGGAGCCACTTACACCCACAACACACAGACCCTCATTCCCCACACGCCTACTCCACCCTAGGAGGATACACCTTCACTAATACAACTCCATCAGCTAGTACACCTCCCTTACCTTGGGCTTCAGCAACAGGCTAGACCAAAAGTCTCAAAGTACTGTAGTTTCTACGGGACTCCCTTTCAGGAGAACTCACTTCCCAACAAACTCTCTCTCACCTGGGAGAGTTTCTCACAGGCCTAACAACCTGCCTCTTCAACTCAATTCCAACACAAGGAGGACAACCAAAAGGCTCAACAAGGAACAAATGACGGCATCAAACCACACTCAGTCGAGGAACTACAAAGCCACAACAACTAACAGTTATGACACACACGACATAGAAAAATACGGGGTGCTCGGGTTTCTTAGGAAGGAAACACTGTACGACTTTACAATTTTTGTCTTCAAATATGCGTGAGGGTATGCATAGGTCGATCCAGAGATAAAAAAAAATTCACAGAGGATACACACGGGATAACTCAGACTTCTCCTGGAGACACGACTCAGTCTGTCTGTTTTCCCCATAGGTTTTAGTGTGCATGACCAGGCAACGACGCATAGGTCAATCATGTAGGTTTTAGGTTTAGACTGTTGATGGAAGAATGGTCAGGACCCCAACATAAGCTGACACTTAAGCTTTAACTGCATGAGCCCAGGTCGACACTTGTCTTCCTGGAGCTGCATGCGCTCCATTTAGCTTACGTTCCCTTTATAGGAACTTAGGAAAACACTCAACATGTCCACCTTAGCTTTCAGGAATAATAATAAAATATTATTCCTTTAGAGGTAAGTCCCCTAGATTATCCCCTAGGCCCCAAACACTTAGCCTCCTCCCTCAGCCTATCTAGTGGAAGCTTAGTCCCCTGTTAGCACTAGAAGTCTGAGAAGAAGCTGGACCATTAATCGTTTGAAGATCTCAGTCGTCCATCAGGAAAGACACATGGGCTCATTGTGCTAAGATGCATGCAGATCTGGGTGGCCAAAATTTTTGCGCTCAGATCTACGGCCAAGGTTCCATTCTGTACCCCCTCGTCGTTCTGCCTTTAATGGAGGGGGGTGAGGGTCCAAAATTTGACCGTGCAAGTTTGAATGGTCGGGATTGAAGTGCCCAGATATGCGATGCACATTCAATTCCAAACCCCCCTTTCCATTCTGCCTTTAACGAGGGGGGGGGTCCGGAATGAGGCGGTTTTGAATGTGGGTGCTCTGATATCACGGAGACCTCTTGTGGTGTCAGCTCCCCTCCTACATAAAACCACTTACCGCCTTCACCTCCCTCTGCCATTTTTCCTCCACTTTGTCTCTCACCTTCGCCCATCACATCCTCCACTGAGTACCGGGTTGTAGCCCCTAATCACTCCCATCTTCCATTTCTTGCCAAGTGTCTCACTGTTCATGTCCTCCCTAGCAGATGCTCTCACCATGTATGATGCCGCATCCTCACACCTGTCATCCACTTATCATCCTCCTCACCTATCCATGTCCTGTCTTCGCCCATCACTCACTCACCTCCTGCCATGTGTCTCGCACTCCCTGTCACCCCCACCTTAGTTGGTCGCCTCAACCTTGTCAGCTTCATCCATGTCTGCAAGCCAGGTCCCCTTGTAGCATTCCAGTGAAGAAACAAACAACCAAAGACAGTCTGCCACGAATCCTAGGTGCAGAGTTGACCAAGGATTTTTAGATCCTGATGAATCAATTAATGCAAAGGTGGAAGGTGGGTGAGACATCGTCTCCTTCCATAAATAGAAAGCCAGGAAAAGACAAGTGCAGAGGCAGACTGTTATTCCTTCCTGACAATTATCATGTCCATCAGAATATTGCATGGGCAGTATGCCCAACATTTGCATGCACATCCTGGTAGAGAAGCTCATCTACGTAAGGCCTTGAATGCATGACATGATCAGCTTTTGAAAAACCGAGCCATTTCTAAGTATATGTAGGCAGTTTTTCCATTTTTGTTGGTATTGATGGTAGAGCTAAGCTCCCGACTGTAAATTTTTGATGAAGCACTGGTTTTCCTGGTTATGTATTTGTATGTGAAGCTTCTTGTCTAATGAAATTCACCCTCTTTCCATCTCTCTGTAAACAACTGTGTTTAAACACTCGGAATTGGAGTATCCAGTCGAGGGTGATTATGTTGTGTGATGAATGTTTGATCATGACAGTGTTTTCACCAGTTCTAATCAGTTTCCTGTGTCTTTTTCTCCCTCTTACCCTGAGTAGCTCATTGGAAGATTCAAGTGAGCTGTTACAGTAGCCACATTGATGTAGGTTTGATCACTGTGTTAATGTAACTGTGTCATCCTGGCACATTTCAGTGTTTTGTTCTTTCTTCTATGGGTTGTTGGAAGCTTGATGCCTACAACAAACCTTTGCAGTTTCACTCCGAAGTCTTCCTCCTACTCACCCTTATTATAACTTACTGACTGGAGTTAGATTAAGACCTCACCTGTTGATGCATAGCCTAGTCCAGGGTTCTGAGTTAAAGAAATATTGTTCTGAGTTTACTTCCATTTGATCACCCTTTATAAACAAATTGTGACATAAACTGATGGGTATCAAGCTTACTCCTGCTGCAATCCAGGAGTGACTCCTGGTGCTACCGTTTCTGGCGTCATTGCCATTGTCGGGGAAGAAGTTGAAGATTTTCCCTGGGATTGAATGAAATTGAGCCTCTGATTCTGAAGGTGCATCAGGTATCAGAGCCCTTCAGGATTGCTACTGTGCGCCTGACGACTCCACTGTGGTGAACCTGCTATTTTAGTTGTGTCTTCCAGAGGCAGACACACATGATATCATCCACAACTACCTCTAGCTACACCTGAAGATGATCCGGAAAAAATTATCAGAAAATCAAAGGTCCTCGGAGAAGGAGATTCGACTGTTGAACCAGGTAGTTTTGATATTTCTCATTTTCCTCTGCTAGAAACTTCATTGTCTGCTTCTCAGTTTTCTAGCAGACCTTTTACTGAAGTTTCCCATTTCATGAAGTTTGGGAGTGTTCGTGTTGAGTTCCCTTCCCCTGCTCTTACATCAGAGGGAGAAAATCTTGTCACTCCTATCTCCCCTGACGTCGCAGCTTGGTCCAAGGATGATTTTAAGGATGAAAATTTATTTTAAAATGTAGAAACATTGGTGAATCTTACTAATCCTTCATATGCCAACTATAAATGTATGGCGATATTTTTGTAAAAATATTCAAATTTCTAAGGATTTTATATAGCTTTTATAAAATTTTGGTGATTTTTAAGGTAAAATATTTTATCCTATAGAATTTAGGCGAATCATTTTTAAAATAGTGAATCTCGTTTTTGGAAAAACCATGGAAAATTATCCCATGAGAGAAATTTAGCCCCTAATATCATCCATGGCCTGGTATAGACCCAGGAACTTAGGATATTTTCCTACCCCAGGCTTTAACACCCCTCATCCTATTATTGTTTCTACTACTATACCCACACCAATATCTTCTCCCTTAAGCCCTACAGTCTCCCCTGGTCAAACACCTTCTCCTCCTAGTTCTCCTCCACCTAACATTCCTATGGTAGGGGAAAATCCCCCCATGACTAGGATGGAGGCCATAATAGATACTAGGTATGCTCCCCTTGTGTTACCTTAGCCTCTCAATTCCATTCCAATAGATGGCTAGCTCAAGCAATTGCCCAAATTTATAGGTGAAGGAGACATAACCGTAGAAGAACACCTTGATGCCTTTTATAGTTTTACAGATCATCATATCATCATGCATGTAGACATATGGATGATGATTTTTGTTCATAGCCTTGAAGGTGAGGCTATAAAATGGTTTAGGGCCCTGCCTCCTAGATCTATTGATGGGATAGAGGCTTTGGATAACACCTTCTTGAGACAGTGGGGAGATAAGAAAGACTTCATGTATTACATGAAAGAGGTTGGGTCCCTAAAGAGAAAGGAAGGAGAGTCTATCTATGAATTCTCCAAGAGATTCAATAAAATGTTCAATAGGATCCCTGCTGAGATAAATCCCTTAGAAGATTTAACCAAAATTACTTATGCTAGTGCATTTGACCTTGATTTCTGCCTTCTATTGAGGGAAATATGAGCCACTTCCATGGATCATATGCAGGATGCAGCTGTGGAAGTAGAGTCTAATATATTGGCTGTTGATCGACTCATAAATAAAGATGATAGAGACACACCCAGAAGGAGATTTGAAGCCTCCACATCTGGTTCTTCTACATCTTACCCTCAAGTGGATGAATTGACAAAGATGGTAAAGACTCTGTCTACAGAGATGGAGAAAATGAAAATGGAGCGAAAACAGACTTACAGAAATCCTCAAAACATTGACAACAAAGGCAATTTCAGGAGGCCAAACAAAAATGTTCCCCAGATTATGCCAAGGGAACAGAGGAACAGAGATAGAGATGATCAGAGGATCCAAAACCCTCTCCAAAATAACCTTATTGTCGATGAGGAAGGAGAGGAGATAGATGATCTTGGTCCTAAAATTCACTGTATTGAAGAAACCTCCCCTTTTCCCCATTTGACTCAATCTACATATGAAGAATCCCTCATGAACAGTCAAATAAAAAAAATGAGTAAAGGGGAAAAATCCAACAGTACTCGTAACAGATACAACCTCAAATCGAAGAGGAAAGAAGGGAAGTCTGATATTCCTCATCAGCCTCTCTTGGTAGAAAAGCCTCTTAAGTCTGTAGCAAATATAACCAAGTGAAATAAAATTCAGAATATTTTGCCAACAACCAAAGACCCTCTCCCTGAGGTAAGGGGAATTCCTAATCATCCTTCCTCCTTTAGTTTTGAGCACAAAATTCAAAAAATTAGAATTCCCGTACCCCTCTCGGAACTAGTCAAAAATGAAGATTTCAAAAGGTCCCTCTCTAAACTGTTGTAGTCCCAACCACCTCATCTTACCACAGACTTAGTAAATCTCCAAGATGAAAAGAAAACAGTCATCCTAGGTCCCATGGTAGAAGACATAGATGATTCATCCCCTCCTTCTACACATCCCTAAACATACATGATAAGGTGCTGCATAATTTCCTGTTGGATTCAGGGGCTTCCCATAACCTCATGCCCAAAACAATCATGGAAGAATTGGGACTAGAAGTAACAAAGAACTACCATGACTTGTACTCTTTTCATTCAAGAAGGGTGCAATATCTTGGAGTCATGAAAGATCTGGTGGTGTCCTTATTTCAGCTACCAATGAAGAGTGTGGTCATGGACATTATGGTAATTGATGTTCCTCCCAAGTTTGGCATGCTATTGTCAAGATCTTGGATTAAAAATCTTGGAGGAACATCACAAATGGACCTCACATATGCCACTATTCCTGTTTTTTTTTTGGGGGAGGGGCATAGAAGACTTTATAGGGAAGCCCAGCTAGCCTACATTGTTGTGATGAAGCAGACCCCACTAATCATCCCATCTTTGCACTTGACACTGATTTGGGGTCTAGTTTGTTGCATCTCACTGATACTCTCGAAGCCCCTCTCGTAACCAGAAAGAAACCCATTTCTCATCATGAAATACCTCCCCCAACTACCTCTGTGTTGAAGATGTTCTTCGATGGATCCTCTTCTAGTGAAGGTGTTGGTGCCGAGTGGTGTTCCTGTCACCTTGTCAGGAACCCATATATCTGTCATACAAGATAGAGTTTGAAACTACCAATAATGTGGAAGAATATGAAGCTCTTGTTTTAGGTTTAAGGGCTGCAAAAGAAATGGGAATTGAAGAGGTAGCAGTGTTCAGAGATGTTGAATTGATAGTCCATCAAGTCAGAAATTCTTATCGGGCTAAACATCCTCAACTCAGAAATTAAAAAAATGAGGTGTGGGACCTAATTGATAATTTCTTCTCAACTTTCAACATTTCTTTTATTCCAAGAGAGGAAAATACTTTGGCTGATTCCCTAGCTGTCTCAGCTAGCCAGTTTAGGACCCCTCTGCCACCTAAGATCAAATATGGTGTTGAGATAAGATATAGGCCATCTGTATCGGACAATATCAATCATTTGAAGGTATTCGAGGATGATCTTGAAATCAGAAAATTTCTTGAGTCTGTTGATGAATTCTCTGCATTGTACATTGATCAGGACCCTGATCCCGAAGGTGACCCTCACCCTGAGGTATTTTTAAATAAATTTTCTAATCACCATATTGTTTAGTTTCCTAGCAATCAAATTCCAAAGGGAATAGTTCCTTTAGAAAGATTGTTCGATGGGAATGATGTGGCAATAAAGGGTAAATTTTCAAATGAGGGTGCTGATGTAACTGAGTGAAATATTGGCACAGAGGAGGATCCCAGGTTCGTCAAGTTGTCAAGTAGCCTGTCAGGGGAGAAGAGAGCCGAATATACTGAGCTATTGAAGGAATTTGCTGATGTGTTCGCCTGGACTTATGAAGACCTCAAGACATATGACACATCTGTCATTGAGCACAAGATCCCATTGAAAGAGGAGGCTAAGCCATTTAGGAAGAAGCTAAGACAGATTAATCCTATGTTGCTACCTATCATGGAAAGAGAATTAAAGAAGTTGTTAGATGCCCAAATCATTGTCCCCTTGAGATATTCTGAATGGGTGGCCAATTTGGTCCCAGTGAGAAAGAAGCGTGGAGAAATTAGACTCTATGTCGATTTCAGAAATCTGAATAGAAGCTCAAGGAAGGATAATTACCCCTTACCAAAGATGGAACACATATTGCAGAGGGTAACAGGGGCATCCATAATTTCAATGATTGATGGCTTTTATGGCTACAATAAGATCTCTATTCTGCCTGAAGACAGGGAGAAAACAACATTCACCACTCCTTGGGGGACATTCATGTATGCCAAAATGCCCTTTGGATTGATGAATGTAGGGGCAATGTTTCAGTGAGCCATAAACATAGCCTTCATTGGGGAGAAAGATCAGTTTGTGGTGATCTATCTAGATGACATCACAGTCTCCTCCAGATCTGATAAAGAGCACTGCTGTCACTTGAGGAAGGTTTTCTTGAAATGCAGAAGGTTTGGCCTTTCCTTAAACCCCAAGAAATATTTATTTGCTATGAAGAAGGGGAATCTATTAGGCCATATAGTATTGGAAGAGGGAGTGAGAATTGATCCCAACAGGGTAGAGTAAATTCAGACCCTATCACATCCCAGGTCTAGAAAAGAAGTCCAGGATTTCTTGGGGAAGATTAACTTTTTGAGGAGGTTTGTCTCAAATTTTTCTGAGTTGGTGAAACACATCACAGTCATTCTTAGAAAGGGGAATGAAGTAAAATGGACTGATGAACCTAGGGAATCTTTAGTCCAAATAAAAAAAGCGTTGATTGAGGCACCTGTGCTGATTAGTCCTGATTCTTCCAAGGAGTTCCTAATTTTTTCTTTTGCTTCTTTTGATACAATAACAATAGTTTTATTGCAGAAAATGAGGAAGGGAAAGAGAAACCTATTTAATTCTTCAATAAGGCATTAAGAGATGTAGGAATCAAGTATGAAATCATGGAGAAACAAGCCTATGTCTTGGTGAAATCTCTCAAAGATTTCAGAGTCTATGTCTTGCACTCAAAGGTAATTTCATACGTTCCTTCAGCCTCTGTGAAGGACATCCTTATACAGCCTGACATAGATGGGAGAAGGGATAAATGGATTGCCAAGATCCTTGAGTTTGACCTGGAGATAAAGCCCACCAAGTTGGTTAAAGGATAGGGTTTAGCCAAGCTGTTGGCTTAATCCAATTATAAGGCCTTGGGGGTTAGATTCATCAATGCTTACTTAGAAAATCAGCAAGCTAAGTTATCCAACAAAATCTCTCAGGGTGGTTTATCACTAGCAGAATGCACCTGGTATAGAGACATTATATAGTTTCTGCTAGAATTGAAGCCCCCTGATGAAATGGGGAAGAGTAAGGCAAGAGATTTAAAGCTCAAAGAAGTCAAATATTTCCTTATTGACAAAGTCTTGTACTGGAGAGACCCTATAGGGGTGTTTCTGAGGTTTCTTAACCCACAGGAGGCCCAAAAAGTTACGTTTGATTTCCATAGAAGCCTCTGTGGGGGGCACCATTTTTGGAAGACCACAACCTACAAAATTCTTAGGGTTGGGTACTACTGGCCCACCTTATTAACTGATGTCTGTAGAGAAGTCAGAGCCTACATCAAATGTCAATAAATCTTAGGAAATAAACAACTCAAATCTCTTCCATTAAAGCCTGTAGTAGCTTCAAGACCCTTTCATCAATGGGGATTGGACTTCATTGGAGAGATTCATCCTGCTTCAAGTGGTCAACACAAGTGGATTTTAACTGCAACAAAATATTTCCCCAAATGGATAGAGGCTATCCCCAATAGGAGTGCTTCTCATAAAGTAATTATTGGATTCCCGGAAGACATCATAGCAAGGTTCGGCTGCCTAAATAGAATCATCACTAACAATGCTACATCCTTCAAATATGAGCCATTGATCAAGTTTTGTGAGCAGTTTGGGATTTCATTGATTCACTCCACTCCCTATTATCCCCAAGGAAATGGATTGGCAGAGTCCTCTAACAAAATTTTGATCAATCTTATTAAAAGATTGTTGGAAGACAATAAGAAGGCATGGGACTCAAAACTCAAATTCGCTCTGTGGGATGATCAGGTGACAACAAATAAGTCCCTGGGAACCTCCCCTTTTCAACTTGTTTATGGGACAAAAGTTGTATTTCCCACTCAGCTGGCTCTACCTATAGCAAAATTCTTTCAATATTATGAAGGAGAGCCAGACCATATGGTCAGAAGAATTCATCAACTGGTGGAAGTGTAGTAGACCAGAGAGCAGGTAATGGACATAGCTCATAGTCTTCAACAGAAGATCAAGTAGGCCTTTGACAGAAAGGTCAGAAAGGAGGAATTTGAGCTAGGATATTTGGTGCTTAAGTGGGATGCACCTAGGAACGATAGAGGAAAACACAACAAGTTTGAATCCCTCTGGATTGAGCCCTTCAAAATCTCTGAAGTATTTTTAACAACACCTACAGGTTGCAGGATTTGGAGGGCGAAAAGGTTTTTAATGGCCCAATAAATGGGCATTTCCTGAAGAGATTTTTTGTTTGAGACTCAAGTGGCTATGGTATTTTTGTAAATATTGTTTTTCTGTTTATTTTTGGTTTCAATAAGGGACTCCATATCCCAAAAACAAGGTGTTGAAGCTGCAAAGAGTAATTAGAACCTCACAGGGAGGACTCTATCCCCCATGGAGCCTAATGTTAGCACATATTCTTGTAAAGGGGGAGTTTTTATCCAAATTCAGTCCCTTGTTGTAAAATGCTATGAAATGGGGTTTAAAAACCCATCAAATGCATTTTATTCAAAGTTCGCAGCCATGAGCTCCCAAGCGCAAATCTCAGAAAATATCGTTTCTATCTTAAAATGCTTGCAGGCATGCATTTTTCTTTTCAACGACGAGGATTTTTCATCTGGAGAAGATCGACGGTCATCGAGTAAGTTAGAGCCACACAATTGCACGAGGATTAGCTCCTAGGCTCATCCCTTATGGCCAAAGTCTTGAAAATGATATGGGTCATCCGATCCTGTGGGGACATGTGGCACACGAGTAAACACCGTCGTGGTTTCGGGAGTTGAGATTTCAAGAGACAAGGGGTCCCTCTTCCATTTCATTTCAAAACCCCAAAACATGAAACATGAAGCCCCGAAAAGATTAGTACCATCGATCAAAGAGAATATCTCAGCCGTCCGATCTCAGAGGGACAGGTGGAAATTTATCTACGTTTCGGGGATTGTGAGTTAAGAGAGTCAGTTCCTGCTTTGTATTTAAAAACCCTGAAATGCAAAAGGTTAAGGTCTCGGGGGGTTGGGCCCGCGGTCCTAGCGCCATGTCACATCAAGCGAGCCAAAGATGGAGATAGAACCCTTGCCATCAAATTCATCTCAGTCATCCGTCTGAAGGACACATGGTGCAAATCCACGCTTTCACAGATTGTTCATCGAGAAATTGAGGAAGAGATGCATCGTGAATCCCCGGTGCGCGAAGTCCTGGAAGAAGATGGACCGTTAATCATTTGAATATCTCATTTGTCCATCAGGAAAGACACACAGGTGCATTGTGATAATATGCATGTAGATTTGGGTGGCCAAAATATGCATGCCCAAATCTATGCCCAGGGTTCCATTCTAGACCCCCCCACCGTTCTTCCTTTAATGGGGGGGGGTCCGTAATTTGATCGCGCAAGTTTGAATGGTCAGAATTGAAGTGCCTAGATCTGTGGCACACATTTAATTTCAGACCCCCCTTTCCATTATGCCTTTAACAAGGGGGGCGAGGGGTCTGGAATGAGGCGGTTTTGAATGCAATCCCTCTGCTATTGTGGTTCCCTCTCATGGTGTCATCCCCCCTCCCTCATAAAACCACTTACTGCCTCCATTACTGCCTTCACCTCCCTCTGCCATTTGTCCTTCACTCCATCTTTCACCTCCACCCATCACATCCTTCACTCGCTATTGGGTCATAGCCCCTAATCACTCTCGTTTTCCATTTCTTGCCAAGTGTCCCACTGCTCATGTCCTCCCTAGAAGATGGTCTCACCATGTATGCTGCTGCATCCTCACACCTGTCCTCCACTCATCATCCTCCCAACTTATCCCTGTCTCTTCTTCACCCATAACGCACTCACCTCCTGCCATGTCTCTTGCACTCCCTGTCACCCCCACCTTAGCTAGTCACCTCAGCCTTGTCAGCTTCTTCCACGTCCACCAGCCGGGTCCCCTTGTAGTAGTCTAGTGAAGCAACAGACAACCAAAGAAATCCTACCATGACTCCCAGGTGTAGAGTTGACCAAGGCTTTTCATATCCCAATGAGTCAGTTAATGAAAAGGTGGAAGGTGGGTGAGACATCGTCTCCTTCCACAAATAGAAATTCGGGAAAAGACAAGCGCAGAGGAAGAATGTCAGTCTTTCCTGACAAAGATCGTGTCCATCAGAAGAATGTATTGTCAGTGTTCCCAACGTCTGCATGTGCAGCCTGACATAGAATCTCATCTACATAAAGCCTTGAATGCATGACATGATAAGCTTCTGACAATCCGAGCCAGTTCTAAGTATATGTAGACATTTTTGCCATTTTTGCTGGTATCGATGGTAGAGCTAAGCTCCCGACTATAAAGTTTTGATGAAGCACTGGTTTTCCTGGTTATGTATTTGTATGTGAATCTTCTTGTATAATGAAAGTCATCCTCTTTCCATCTCTCTATAAACAACTGTGTTAAAACACTCGAAATTGGAGTATCCAGTCGAGGGTGATTATGTTGGGTGATGAATGTTTGATCATGACACTATTTTCACCAATTCTAATCAGTTTATTGTGTATTTTTCTCCCTCTTACCTTGAGTATCTCATTGGAAGATTCAAGCGAGCTGTTACAGTAGCCACCGTGATGCAGGTTTGATCACTGTGTTACTATAATTGTGTCATCCTGGCACATTTTAGTGTTTTGTTCTTTCTTCTACGGGTTGTTGGAAGCTTGATGCCTACAACAGAAATTTGAAGTTTCCCTCCAAAGTCTTCCTCCTACTCACCCTTATTACAAATTACTGACTGAAGTTAGATTAAGACCTCACCTGTTGATGCATAGCCTAGTCCAGGGTTCTGAGTTAAAGCAATATTGTTCTGAGTTAAAGCAATATAATTCAAAAATTCTTCAAAATCTCCAAGATTTAGCTATTGGAAGCCCATTATCCTCCCGGTGCTTTACTTTCAATTACCAATTTTGTTATCCATACTGCGGCTGAAACTCAATTGATCTATTCCATAGAGTTGCTTCAGGAAGCATTCAACTTATTTTATTTTTTTTTTTTATACTAGGGGAATCGGTAACAACGACAGTATCGTACTCGCGTGACACGGGGTCGAATCCTGTCGGCTACCTTATAAACCCTAGGGAGAAACGCACAGCCCGCAAGCACGCCCTCCGAGTAAATCGCTATACAACCCCTTAAGCAAATGCGTCGGTGAAATGGAACAATCGAGACCTCATTTTACATAGTTCCTTCCATTTACGGCACTTGCTGTCGGTCCTACTTACAACGGGTAAAAGTTGAAGGATTTATGGGGGTGGGCTTTGATCCTTATGTGATACCCGAGGTCCGCGATACCGTTATTATATGAAGTATCTGGGTGCAACCATGCGTTCGACCATATCTCTGGGTGCAACCACACGTTCGACCACTACCTCAAGGTGTCCCCATGGCTCCAGGTAAAGCCCTCACGAGAATTGAACCTTGCCCAACGGTGAAAAACTCCTCGCTTTCCACCATTGGATCCAACCCCTTTGGGCGGAAGCATTCAACTTATTGTTCCTTGTTACATGCTTCAATTTGTTATCACTAGAAGTCACCCTCAAATTGCATAGAAGGTAATCCTAGTACCCATCAATTTATATAGTAAATGTAAATTATTTTAGGTGGTCAAATGTAGAAGACTCAATGATAATAACATTCTAACTCAAAAATCTGGACTAGCATGCATAAGCAATTGAGGTCTGGAATCAACTTCAGTGAGTAAGTTGGAGTAAGGGTGAATAGAGGGAAGACTTTGGTGAGGAGAGTGTAGAGTTCTGTTGTGGACATCAGGTCTTCCAACAGCCTAAGGAGGAAAAAATTAAACACAAGATCTTCTTGAATTCAAATCTCAAAGAAACTAAAAGAAATTATAATAGCACTATAACATAACACTCATCATAATACAATCATTCATGAATTCTCTCAATATCAGAGGCAAATAATATGGAGTAAGAAATCTAACATAGGTTAACCAAGATGTCTCAAAAAACAAATACATAAACATAGAACCAATGTTCTTCATAAAAACATTACAATAGAAGGGAGCCTAGCTCAACCATTCAACCCTAACAAAATATCAAAACTGCCTATATATACTAAAATGCTGCAACCACTAGGAATGTGATCATATCAATGCCTTCAAAGACTTCAGTCGATGCCCACTCTATCAGGTTGTGCAAACTTCATGATTTTAGATGCAAGCCATGCATAGTTATGTGCTTTACAAGAAAAGTTTCCCATAAGGAAGCTTCAGATCATAATTGTGCCTTCATGGCTTCTCTCTACAATGTTTTCCTTTTATGGGATGAGGCGAGGTCTCAAATGTTGCCCACAATATTCAATAATTGTCTTCATTGGGATTAGGACTCGACCTGACACCCATAACTTTTCTCATATGGTGCCAATGATTTCTGCAAGTCAATCCTGACGCCTCGAGGCTCTGCAGATCTTCTTTTGTGAGAAATGTGAGTGCTGCAGGTGGCAGGTTGATAGTGTATCCACAGGGTTGATGTGGAGCGAGGTGCTTGACAAAAAATTGCATGCCCCAACGAGTGAGTGATGACCATGCATTTCTCTTGGATAGGATGTTATATGAGCACGTGATTGCGGGGCAACTCAAAGGTGGTTTTGATTTAGACCGCTTTTGGGCCCACAATCCATATCCCTTCGCCATGTATCGCTCTTGAATTACCATGGCTTCAATTGCGGTACCACTCAAGAAAATTATCACCCGAGCATATTGCGTTCTCACAATGGACTATGGTCGTTGATATCATGATCTTGGATTAGGCTTTCATGATCAGCGGCTCAAATCTTGCCCTTCCAAATCAATGGATCAGATCTTCCATTTCAAAAAAACGGTCGAGATTTGGTTCGCGGATCAAACTTTGGGCCTTCATCCACTTTGGAAGCTTCAACGAATTCGACCCTGAATGATTAAAACTGCCTTCTGGTTATGCTTCAATCCTGAAACAAACCATTTGAGAAAGATGCATTTTGTGTTCATGGCTGCGGCGTGCATGATCAAGGATTTGGAGAACTAGCTGTGAGTTTGGGAATATAGAAGGATCAGTGATAGAGGCCAAGGAGATGAGTGCTCAAACACAAAGGGGGAAATAAAAGATGACTTTGCCGACTGAAGGGGAAAATTAATACTTGGTATACGAAAATGATAGAGACAACGAAAAATTACGGACTTAGGTAGAAACTACAAACCCACAGGACTCTGACAAGTTCATGTGATAACATTTGGCTCCAAAGGGGATGACATGCTCCCTGCGAGCTGCCAAGAACCAGTAGTTCTAGTGCCTTAGCTGTTGGGTTATGGAGTCACTTATAAAAACTGAAAACAAAAGAAAAATGATATTTACAATGACATGGGAAGCCACTCATGGCTTAAATAAAATTGTTTTTTAGAAAATGCCTATTTACAAGGCTACCAAAAACTTCAACATCCTTCAAATCCTATAGCTTCTAAGTGTTATTTGAAAATATGTCAAAATTTTTGAAGGGGCTGATCCACAAGGCCTTGAATTTACTGTGCTTGCCTTTGTCTTGTTTAGGTGCATCCCACTTGAGTACTAGATCTCCCAGTTGGAAATCCTCTTTGGTCACCTTCTTATCAAAGGCCTGCTTGATCTTCTGTTGACGGTTATATGCTTTTTCCAGTAGTTTCTCTCTAGTTTTCTACACTTCTACCAGCTGTTGTATTCTCCTAATCATATCATTTGGTTCTCCTTGGTAGTCTTGGAAGAATTTCACCACAGGTAAGGCAAGCTGAGAAGGAAAAATGGTGTCAACTCCATATGCAAGCTGGAAAGGAGAGATATAAAGATATCTCTTTGTTGTCACTCTGTCATCCCACAAAGCAAATTTAAGCTTTGAATCCCATGCCTTCTTGTTTTCCTATAGCAATATTTTGATGATCTTAATAAGGCTCTTGTTAGAGGACTCTGCCAGTCCATTCCCTTGGGGATAGTAAGGAGTAGAGTGAATCAATGTGATTCCAAACTTTTCACAAAACTTAATCAATGGTTAATCCTTGAAAGTTGGAGCATTGTCAGTGACAATTCTGTTTGGACAACCAAATCTTGCCATAATATCTTCAAGAAAACCAATGATTATCTTGTGGGAAGCATTTCTTATGGGGATGGCCTCTATCCACTTAGTAAAGTAGTATGTGGTAGTCAAGATCCACCTATGTTGACCACTTGAAGTAGGATTAATTTCCCCAATACAATCTAGGCCCCACTGTTGAAAGGGTCCTGAAGCTACCATATGCTTTAATGGCAAAGACTAGAGCTGTTGCTTTGATCCGGATTATTTTCGGCACGAAATGAGAGCGGAGATATAATAAAGAAATGCACTGAGATATTGCAGATATTCAATAATATAATAGAAATGTATCAGAGATGCAACCATAAACACATATATACAGTAATACACGATTTCTATTAATCAAAGAAATGTACAGAGACTATAAAAATACAGAGTGAAAGACTCGCTAGAATGGTGGCAGCTTATCTCTGAGAAGAGATGTGACGGCTACTCGCATTTGCAAGAAGATGATTACAATGAGGCTCGGGAGGCCTTTTTACAATAGACAGGAATGCCAAAAGTCCTAGACATCCAAAAACCTAACCCTAGGAGATGAAGCGCCAAAAGTCATGTGGGCCTCGTTTGGGTAAGTTGGTGCATCAACTTCTCGGGGTCGTAACTTTTGCATACGATCTCTGTTTTAGGCGTGTGATAGCTTGATGGAAAGGTATCGTTGAGGAGATTCATTTTGGGGGCTCAATCATGCCTTTGGATATCATTGAGAACCTCAATCTCGAAAAAAATTCATTTAGGCCCTCAAAATGGCCCCGAAAGTGAAAACCTGCTAAAAATAGTAAATTGCCAAAATGGCCAGAAAACTATTTTGAGCCATTTGGAAAAGGTTGGTTGCCCCCGATATCCACCTGGATCAATCCTCCCTCCTTAGGAAGCAATGGTCTCCATTGCGTTGAGTTCCCAGGGGAGAGTGAAAAGCATTTGTTGAATCTACATCTTGGTGAGCTGCTTGTCTTGTTGGAGAAGTCGTGTTGCTTAGTTTGTGGAAATCTGTCATGAACTTGTGGCTGGAAGGTTTGGAGATTTTTGACCAGTCTAGCTATTTTAGATGAATGTGTGCAGAAGGAATCTTCGTGCTTTGCTGCAACCTTGTCGACCTGCTTCTGTTGGATAGAAGGTGCTTTGGCCGAAGCTGTGGTGGCTGCAGTATCCTTCTGTTCACCCTTTGAACAGATTGTGG
>SNQJ01S0095371.1:14128-27793 GCA_010110895.2 Picea sitchensis | reverse complement strand
TTGAGCTATCAATAATTTTCTCTTTTCTTTCACTGAAAACCTTAGGCTACTTTGTAGAGACCAACTGTTGTATATTCTTACGAAAACAAGAGTGCATCCAGAGATCTTATTATGAATTTCTTCATTCATCAGATGTCTATTAAGTAGTAATTCAGTGCAGTAATAACAAAATAAACCAACACACATGAATAAGACACATGAACACCAGGATTTAAGGTGGAAACCCAAATCGGGAGAAAAACCACCGCTGCCGTTGTCTCTGTCTTCAATAATTATTATTAAGGGAGCTTCAACCCCTTGAAGATAGCACCAGTTTCTACTGGTAGGATGCTTCTACTGAAGGGTTTAACCCTCAAACTCACTGCTGACCGTGTTTCATTAATTTTCACACTGGATCAGGCAGTTTCAATGTCCGCAAACATATTCATCTTTAATGTGAATGACCCGTATTGATCAGTAGTAATATGTGTTGCTGAGCAGTTCAGATCTATAGTAACTTACCCGGATTCATTGTAGATCTGCCACCCAACTGCTACAATGAGGTTCCTCCCACTTCAAACTTTTATGCCGCCTGCACAAATGACCTCAGCTACTTGTAGATGTGCCTACTGTCAGAAAATGGTCTCCACTTCCTCCAAAAAGGACCCCTGCGACCTATCACCGTCCTTACCGTCCTTACCGTCCTTACAATCCTACTTTCCTTCTTCGGATCACCTGTAGAAAGGGCATCGACCCCTTCTTAAGCCCATGGGTCAAGGAACCGTTCAACGCTCATCGGGTCCCATATTTATTGCTCGGGGGAAATCGGGCCCCTTAATAAAATTTGAATTCAACCTACGCGCACCTTTTTAAATCGGGTTTCGGCATTCCATTCGCTAGCCCTCCTGAGCTTAGCTCTCGGTCAACGTGACTGTCACACCGTGACCACAACCTTACCCCATCGGGGCTACGGGGTTTGTGATGCCTCAATGCATACACCCGCGTGATTCCCGATCGTCCAAATCCCGACGCTCCTTTACGTTGACAGTTGTTCTCCACTACGCCGTTGTCCTCCTTCTCTGCTGTGATGACAGTTGTTCCCCACTGATCGGGGTTTCACTGATCACGATTTCACAATGCACAAATCCCTTGTCACCGGGATCTCCGATTTCCTGATGGACATAGTGCCGACGACGCCCGATCCTTTGCCACACGTCCTTCCAGATGGACGACTCTTGATCTTTCCGCGTCGGGGTTTCCTCCCCGATTCTTTGTTCACGGGAATACCGATTTGCCGATTCCCGATACGCTGGTCCTCCGACGGGCCTTTGACCTGCCACCTGTCTTCCAGGGTGGCCCACACGCTATCTACGTTATCGGGAAATCGCATATCGCGATTTCGCGATGTCTGATGCACTCGTTCACGGGAATCGCAAAACTCCGATTCCCGATTCTCCGATGAAGCACCTGCCACCTGTCCTCCAGGGTGGCCCACACGCTATATGCCTTATTGGGAAATCTCATATCGTGATTTCATGATGTGTGATGCAGTTTTTCACGGGACTCACGAAACTCTGATTCCCGATGGCTTATCTCCCTCGTAGCTTCTGCAGATCTGACGGCTGTCGGCGACGCTCTGCAACAATCATACGCGCCCATCCTAAATTCAACCATACACTGATTTTCTTACCTGAAAACTCTTCTTCCTCCTTTGCCTCATCCTTTGCCATCAATGACAATATTTCCAACAATATATATATATCAACAATAAATAATAATAAGCGCTGCAAATTTAATCACCAAAAATCAAGTACAATATGTTGGAAACAAAGCTAGCAATGACTTGTTAAACTTCCAATGATTAAAGAAAGATTTTGATAGTGATTAGGGGGTTTGATAGTGATTAGGGGGTTGTTATGTAGTGTTATCAACAAGTTTTATAACAACCTAATGGTTGTAGCAAACAATTGGTACAACATATTCTAGCCACCAAAATTAGCAAGCAATCCACCCAAAAGATAGCTAACAAATAGTAGATTAGTTATGGCAGCTTGCAAGTATAATTTAGTGGTAGAATAATGAGTAAACAAAGAGATAAAGATGACTTTATTGTAGTCCTATTGGTTGTAGCATAAATTTATAACAACAATGATAATTAATTGGCCAATCAAGATGCCCTAGAGCACAAGAAAACTTGTAGCAAGTAAAATTAGATCCAACTTAAATAATTGCAATATCTCAAAAATTCACGTATACCAGTGCATGAATATACAATCTCCAATGCAATTATATTATTTCCTTTTCATTTGGGTTAATGGAGTCTCTTGTGTATAAACTAGGGTTTGTTACTTCTCTAGGGGTGTAAGCCTTTTTGCTCCCTAGAAAAAACTAACCTTAGCAAGGTAAATCTACAAGGGTGTAAGCCCATTTACTCCTTGTAGCAACCTTTGCATAATAACTATTTCAATAACAATAAATATGGATCTCAATGTAGGGTGTATGCCCTTATGCTCCTCCAAATATTTAAACAAATTAACCTCGAAACAAGAAGAAACAACACAATATGTAGAAAATTCCTTAATTCCAATAGATAACATGAAAAACCCTTCTTTATCAAGAATATTTCATCACAATTGCAAAGAGACAAACATCAAAATATAGCGTCTAGCATTTCCTCCAATAGACAAGTGAAATAATCCACAAAGCATCCAAAGAGAGATAGAACGAATTGCCAAAGTAGGGCGAAAATTTCAGCCAAGAGTATGTAATTCTCAAGTGAGAGTTATGATAAAATGAAATGAGAGTGATCTCTCACTCTAAACAATTTTTCCACTTTCTAATTTTAAGGCTGTCGACCTTATTAATTTGACCTTACAACTTCTAAAATACAAAATATATAAAGTAAATTCCCCTTTAGGGGTGATGTCATGCCCTACAAGGGTGGTGCAAGCCTCCAAGGTGAAACGTTTTGCCTCATGTTGGAAGTCGTTGGGCCTCCAAAGGCCATGTGCCTTGCCATCGAATGCTCTAGTGCATGTCATGTGTCTCTTTATCCATCAATCCACATCACATCAACACCAAACCATGAAAACCCCATCAAAACCCTAGCCTCCATATGACATCTAGGGCACAATTTTAGGCCTTCAAAGGCCAATGTTGAGGTGCAAGGGGATACAACGTGATCATATCATGGTATCCAAGTGCCTCCAAAGGAAACATTCATCCTCCCAAGTTTCCAATGAGAGGGGTCACATCATCCAACATGTGGGCTTCATGCCCCTATGAAGGTCCAAGTGACCTTGTGCCTCCATGGAAAAACTTTCACCTGCAAAGGTTTTGCAAAGAAAAACAAGTATGTCCTCCAAGGGCCAACAAATCACATTTATCATGCCAAGTAAGCCATATCTAATAAAAGAGCCACCTAAACATGTGCATCAAATCTCGCCTTTTCAAAATAAACAAATGCTCAAAGACCTTATACAACTTGCCAAATTTAAGTATGGGAGGGTTGTCATGGTGTCATATTGGGTATATAGATCCCCAAGTCAAGGAATGTTTCCGAGGAGGACCCTCTCTAAGTCGTGTAAAAGAGTACAAGGTGGATGGGGGTGTGACTTTTGGGCATGGGGTTTCTTGACATACAAGGGCTCATATTGTCTTATTTATGGGTGCCTTTGTAGAGGGTGTGTTGCATCCTTATTTTCAATGCAACCTTTTTCCAAGCCATTTATTTGCCATTAATTGATTAAGTTTCGAACATTGAGTACTATATGCAAGGGAAAGTAAAGAGTGCTACAATTCCACTTGAATCTAGGAACACATTGAGTGCCATGTGAAAGGAAAGTAAAACACACCACAATGCATTCCTTCAACAAGCAAGACATTTATTAATTATGTGTTTTATTTTATAGGTCCTTGACTTTTGTGGAGAAGCATTCCATTTCTCTCAGGTCCCGAGGGTGAGAATCTGGAGGATAATTCATTGGCTTTTCTCTTTTGTCAGCTACAAGCCTCTTGGCCTTTAGACCCTTATTCCCATGAAATGAGGTACAATCCCTTCTTGGGTCAATATGCCCGAAATCCCAAAAGATGAGGAAAAGAAAGGGAAGAAGTATGGAAAGAGATAAGTATGTGCAGGAATGGTACGATGACCCTTCAAGGAGACCCCCTAGTAGCAACTATTTTCTCAAGGGTGACCTACCTACTAGGACAACATGTCAACCACCAATGTGAAATGAGGAAAAAAACATAATTTCCAAGCAAAACTTTTCAAAATCAAGAAAAGACCCTTTGCAACATGTTCAAATGCTTATGTTATTAAAATGACACTTACCATGACATCAGACTTGTTACCTCATGGAGCAAGACCTATTATTCTTTGTCGACCAAGCTGGTGTGGTGGATGTTGTTGTTATTGATCAATGGTGATGTGTGGTAAGAGGAGGGGCTTTGTATGCTCATCTGGCTCACGACACTCCATGTCTGCAATCTATGGGCCTTGGGACATCATCTCCTTAGTTACCCCTAGAAATGGTGGGTAGCATCTAGCTCCTACTTGGGGACATGTGCTCACTATAGAGTACATGAGAACCTCAACATCTCTTGGTAAGAAATGTGCCTACACACACTTAAACAAAATATGTTTGGATATCAAAGGTGGCGCACTCACTCCTTTATTCATATGATAAAAAATTTCAAAATCCAACTATGCATCAAAAATAAAATTTTTCATTTTTTCAAAAATTTATAACTAACATGTAACATTATTCAAGCAAATGAAGTAAAGCAACTATGCATAAATGAAAATAAAGCAATATGTAAGTGAACATGCAAATTTAAATAGATGCAACTAAACTACTATGAGAAAACAAATGAAAATTCAAGAAAGTGAATGACCTACCTACTTACATGGGGCTTGAGGCCCTTGGAGATCAGGTCCTGTCAATTTTCAGGTGTAATTATACAACAAGTGAAACCACCCGCTCAACATCTCAACCAAGTGCTTCCCCCTGTGTTTAATTACAAAAAATGTCAAGGACAAGATAAGTACATAATAATCATGAATATGAATAAGCATATAATCAATCATAGAAAGAAACACATGGAGGCGAGTGGGAGGGAGATAATATTGTTGGAAAGAATGGCCACAAACTTGATCAATCCATCTCTGAAGAGGACTACTGCATATAGAAAATGACTTGTCTCCATCCTTACTTAGAATACAACTTCTTGTTGAATACTGAGAGGAGATGAGAGATCGGAAGACAACTGCATAGCTTCCCAAAGAAGATAAAAGGTAAGGGACAACCTCATGTCTAGAGAAAGAAATCCTCCTACTTTTGAAAAAATGTTGCCTTTTCATCTACACATCCTTGTAAAAATCCCCAGGATGAAAACACTGCTCCTCGGTAGAGTGAGTCTCCAATTTTTTCAAGCTGACTAGGTCCTTGTGTTCATCAAAATTCGAGTGTGAAGATGATGAATAATTTTCATTAGGTGATTATTCTGAGTGCTCAAAAGGATAATCCCCAAGGAAATGAAGGAAATCAACATAGGTGTATTGCAATCAGTCATCCTTGGGTGGATAAAACAAATTTGTGATCATATCATCATCATATTGCCAAACAACTGAACCATATAAGCATGTAGACAAACATTCTGAAGGAAACAACTTATCATTCTTCACTCAAAATCCGCCTTTAATGTCATAAATGGGATCTCCATAAACTAGAGAAACCAACCTCCCATCTATGTCTCCCTACACGTATAAAGTCATCTATATACTCACCAACTACATCCAAGGGTTCCTTCATCGGTTCATGTGCAGGGAGAATGAAAACTTGATTGGCTTCAACTAGGTCACCAATGGATTCTTCATCATTGCAGTCATACCTTTCTGTGACTATGGCACACAAGGAATTTACTCTACGACACGTTTCAACGAGATCTTGTGCTAGAAAATCAGTAGGACATTCTTCATGTTAAAATTTTGGTATGCTCATTTAACCATAGACAATGTCACATCATTGTCACCCAACCATAGACACAAGGCCACCCCCAAGCATCCTAACCTTTACTTAGAATAATTTCGGCAAGCCTACTCCAGAACCAACAGATAAACCCTAGCTAGTAACTGCAACAACAACTCAAGACAAGTAGAGCACTCCTTCTCCAAGGATAGCGCACAAGAGAGAGAGTCTCCATAGAACAAGTACCATACACAACTTCAACAACTGCAGCTGCAGTACTCTCTCAGACTTGTGCCATACTTAGTAAGAATATCACCAAGAGTATCACCAAGAACCACCAAGAGAATCACCATAATAGCGCTAGAGAGACCAAGACCCAATAGATGACCATACACCCCTATTCCTCCTTGTAGTTGCAGTTGCAGTTGCAACTGCAACTCTCCACAATACTTGCACACTTTTCTGGCTGTGCAAATGAGCTAAAACGTCCTCTATTTATATTAATTTGTCCAGTGAATTTTCTGGCTAGGCGGACCTGACTTTCTAGTAATTATATTTTGTGTTTATATTTTTCTTGTGGAGTCGGCTTGTATTTCTGTAAGATAATAATCTAATATTATTATTCTGCTATGTTGACTTGTCTTCTATGGTTTCCACACATATGTTTAATGGTTCACTTGCTTCCAGAATACTCTATTCTAAGTCAAAGGTTACACGTGGAGGTTAATACCTCCCATAACTACCAAAACATCAACAATTCAGTGATCTCTTCAAGCACCTGGCATCCTTGTTTATGAAAGATATCATCATCAATTTGTTGATCAACCATGTCGGAGAATTCCTCCATGAAAGGAGTAATAACTTATTCATCTTCACATGTAGGAGGAAAGCAAGGTTGGACAATTTCATCTCCATCAAGCGGGAGAAAGGTTACCAATATTGTCTCATCCTGTTACTCGAGATGGTGCACTTCATTGGAATCTTCTTCTTGGCAACTTCCTTCATGGAGGTTCTCTCTGAGAAAATATTCATCACCACGGGCTTGATCTTCAATGAGTTTTGAGACTTCTTTATGCATCAAGAATGATCAATCCTGGGTCGGAAAGCTTTCTTGGTGTTGAGGGGTCAAAAATCCTTTAACTAAATAATAGGAACCAAACCTACTTAAGAGGCCCAATTAGACTCGTAAGCATTTGGTGAGTGGAATGGTTCTCCATATCTTTGATCTGACTGATTTATCGATGGGCTTCATGGGTGACTGACAGGTGTCTTTCTACGGAAATTTTCTCCTTCATGTTAAGTGATTCTCTTTTTATATTTTAATACTCTTAAATAATCTAAGTAAGATAAGGATGATGGAATAAGCCAACTGATAAAGGGAAATTACTAAATACTGAAGAATGTTGGGCTTAGGATAACCCTTATACCTCAGCGTGCACACAACGGTAATCAGACCTATTCCAATTTTAGCAATAATACTTTTACTTGTGGACATTCATCATTGACTGAGATAACAATTGTAGAAAGGAAAACAAATATGTAACAAAGATGAGTGTAAGAAAATTAGTTCTCTTAGCTCTACTATCAATCACATATCAACACATCGATTCTTTTCATCATCTAGAAAAAAAGAACTGGTATAGTATTGAAAGCTAAATTAACAATAAATACACCAGCATTATCAAACTCTTACTCAATACAACAACACTATCAAACTTGAAGACGTGAACAATCCCTCCTTGATCCAATCAGATTGACACTTTAGATGAAAAAAAATTGTATTTGGTTCTAAACAGAACTTATTAATTAAAAGTCGCACGGAAATAATTCTTTTACAATTCTAAAAAAAGAGTCTTTCCCCAAAACCATCAACCATTTGCACAAGGTTGATCTCCCTATTTATAAAGAATCACTAAGGTAAAAATAACTGCTAAAAGTTTTGTTAAGTAAAAAAAATGACACGTGGCATACTTTTATCTCCTCGTTCTCTTGAGATCATCTGATTTTTTACTGCAGTAAATGATTTATTTCATACTTTGCCCACTTGAAGAAAAGGTCTTCGCATGTGTTTGCATAGGGAAACCTATGTTGATCCATTGGTGCAGAGAAGACTTCCTTTATCTCCAGTGCTCGTTCTCTATACCTGATGAGCTTGACACTTAAGCATTGTAGGACTGTGAGAGCTTTGATTGGGTGTTCCATGAACTTCTTTACTTTACCTAGAGTCATACTTGAAATCTGTGAGATCTCTGCCTCCCATGTCGAGTCCTGCTCTGCATGTCATTTGACTATGTCATGCAAATCAAAGAGATTTTTTGGTGGACCGAACTCTAGTAGGTCAATGTTTTCGATCTACAGATTGATCTTCTCCCAAATTTTCTTGCACTCTCCCCACCTTTCTTGTATCTTCCGCAGAGGTTCCTGGACCATGCTCACCCAGTATTAAGTTGCTTTCTTGATTCGAGAGTTGTTGCTATCCATCAATATTCAGATGTCGTTCTCTTCCGAGTCTCAGCCTTTCTGTACTGCAATGATATAGTCAATCCACTCTAAGGCTTGATGTGCCTTTTCATACCATTTATGCACGTCTTTACAAGTTTCCAGCCCCATGAGGGTATCCTCTTGAAAATCATCTATGAATGTGGTGAAGAGATTTATTTCTCTTTTGAATTGCGCATATGTTTCTCTGAACTCACTCCTCATGAATCCTAATGCCTACGTCGAATCCTGGTAATACTTCGCTAGATGGCATAGATGATCCAACTCCTTCTTTGTGGTTGTTAATTCCTTTTCATCCATTTTTAATATGTCCAGCGTTGCATTAGTTATAGTCATTCTTGCCCTGATCAACTCAATTGTCTTAGCATTTTCTGTGTTGAGAAGTACTTCTTTTGTGGTGATGATGAGTGTGCTATCAAGTGTGAGCCTCCTTTTCTTGGTTGTCCTTCTCATCACAACTTCCCTCTTTCTATCATAAGCGATCGCTTGTATATCGACAACATCGTCCACTGGCTCAAGAATCTGTTGATCTCCCCAGGTCAGAGTGTTGCCTAGGCTTCCTGTCGTATATAGATTTTATATGACCGACTCTTGTAGTTATTTAGCAGGGGGGGCTTCTGTATGTCTTGGTGACTCGGCCTCATGCTGGGGTTCGTCAGTTGGTGGAGTCTCAGATTTAGATGGGGAGAGGGGAAAAGGATCAACATTTACTTGAGGATCGACTATTGAGATGTCGATTTCTGATCACCGTTTTTCTTCTTCCTGTTCACTAGAGCCCAACTCATCCTTGGAGCTATCCTTCTTAAGTTGAATTCCTATTTGGTCGAGAAATTCATTGTCCAGAATGCTTCCGGCCTTATTGTCACCTTCTTGGGGAATTGAGGTCAAAGCTTTGGGAGATGGAGTATATGTTTTCCCCGGTTCTCCCTCCTTCGTGATTGGTAATGGGGTTATGAGTGAAACCCCTGAGCTTTCCTCATTGTCATATATGGTAATTATGTCTATGAGGACATTGGGCACATATGTCCCACTTGATGTTCTTTTCCCCCCCAGCTGTGTTGTAGTAGCAACCGACGACATTGCATGTTGTGACATAATGCTTGGGTTTTTTGGATGAGCGGTATCCTCTAGTGGAGTTGTCTTTGAGCCATTTATTTCTTCTTCGAGATTGATTGTTTCGACCGGGATGACCCTTAAGGGTTCTATCAAAGGGTTAAGATGGGGGCCATTTTCTAACCTTTGTATGACTCTTTGGGCTTTGTCTAGCAATAACATCCCTCTCCTCTATGCCTCTGTGGCTTCTACTGCTCTGTTTTCTTCCATAACCCTGAGGGATTCTTGAGTTTTCTATTCTATCGTTTCAACCTACTCATCCATTTTCATAACTTTAAATATCGTCATATTGGGGTTAGCCTTTCTCTGGAGAAGCTCCTCCTAGTCCTGAGCACCCTCTGTAAATATTTCATCTTCAAACTTATCACGGGAATACAACCAACAAGAAGATACTTGTGACACATCCTGGGGTACTAGGCCCCTTAGGTCATGTTTGCGAAATCGGCCTATGGGGAATCTATACTCCAACTGGCTCAAACCCTCTTGTTTTGCTTGTGCAGTATCTTTTACCATGTAAAACCCTATATGAAAGCCATAGGGTATGAACAGTCCCTTTTTGTCCTTTACCAGAGTGGAATTATAGCCTTTCAGAATGGTTTGATAAAAGATTTATCCCACAGTGAGACGGTCGGAGACATGAGTGGGGAGTAAATGTGGCAGGCCAGTGGCACCAAACACTCTGATATAGGTGGTGGTTTCTTCCAGGTACCGGTATCCTACTTTTGAAAACATTTTCTTGGTTGTTGTCTTAAGCCTTGGGAATTCTTTCTTAAAAAGAATGAAATATACTCGAGCTATAAATTCATCACATATGTCGGTGTAAGATTTCTTGTACCTGTTCTCCCACAAAATGTTGAAATAGACATGCACGGGTAGTCCCGCAACATGCTAGCTCAGATTCATGCATGAGAAGACATTCCTTGCACAGATCACGTCCAATAAGTATGACACCATGTGAAAAGATGGCGTTTCTCCATCCTTTGGTGTTTGGGCTTGCAATATGTTGGTGTCAATTTTTTTGAAATGATCGCTCCCCAGTTGAAGTTTCTATTGAATATTTCCACAGTGTATGCCAGGGGCATCCATGCTTCCGAAAACTTGGCGCAATCCCTTTCCCCATATAATCATCAGATCAGAGCCATCAAATAAATATATGGCTCTCTGAGATTGGTCGTACCGTACCATTCGTCGCTCCTATTTGTAAAATTATTATCTTCTTTCCACCACGAGGCCATCAACCTGTTGGTGTCATGGAACTCATAAAATTTTACCACAACATCAATATTTAATCTTTCCTCCGGGTCTCTGAGTTTGTAGTATTTTTGGACCTCTATTGGGAGAAAAACTCCAACACATCTGCCATTTTCATTATTGACCACAAATTTTGTCGCATATGTGTGGTCGATTATCCACCCCAAGGTCTCAATGCAAGGGAAGACCGGGGTTCGACATGATACCATGTGCAGGCATGATCGTCGAATGTTCGGGAATACTTGGTCATGGAGAATTCTAACATCTGGATCACTGTGTAGTATAAACTCCGGGTAATCTTCCCGGTTGATTCTGTTAAACAAATCTCCCCATTGCGGGAGCGCCACTTTCGATCCAGTGCTTGCCTCTATGTCGCCGAATGCAAGAGGCTGGGAAAACACCCTTTTGGTAGACGTGCAGACGATTGGTTCCACTTTAGTGGAAAAAATCAAGTTGTCTAGTAGTGCCGGGTGAAGATCCTTCACCAACCTATGATTCTTTCAGTTTTGGTGCTCTCGGGGAGCGCCTGGTTGTTGGCTTCCTTGGAGGCATTTTTCCTGCAAAAAGAACAGAATGAGACACGGAATTGCAGAAATGATACTGAAATATAGACAATTGTGACTGTCGAAATGATACAGATGATTCATACCTCCTCTTCGTAAAAGCTTAACCTAGTTTAGAATTCTGTAAATCAACTGTGAGCTCTTGAAACTCTCTCTAGCTCCTTCGACTGTTCCGGGAATGAAAGACTTCAGTATAGAATGTTGCGTTCGAATTTGTCTTTACAATTTAAACATAGAGCATACTTACCTTGTCACATTAGTTCTTGATTTCAAGGCGTAAATGCAGTTTCCAAAATCCATCACCAAGATCTGAATCATGCTCGGGATTAAATGCAATCAAAGGCTGGCGATGCAGTAGTGGGGTACATCATAGTTCATCGACGGTTTCAAACTACTATTATTTGTTTAGTGCGCAGGATAGTAACGTGTGTTGATCAAAGCATTAATTGCCCTATTAAATAACAAAAATCTGATCTTATTTTTCGTCGAAGGTGTCCCATCATACTGTCGATGTCCTATCATTCCGACAGTTTAAACAAATGGATCGACATCATCGTTTTTCTTAGACAACATTCGTTAATACCTTTGTTAGTGAAATATCCGATGCCTACCCGGACTGTCAGACAATGTTGGCATGGAAATGTTGACCTGGAAGGGCGACCATGACATGTGGCATTTGATTTTGGCTCTTCCATTAAAAATTTTCTTCGACATCGAGGATTTTCTTTAGACATGGCCCTACGAACCTCATCCTATCCTGTCGATGCTGACAACATGTCGAGGATCGATGATCAATGAGTATCTACGGTCATTATTTTGTGATTTCATCCCTCAGAGTTCGTCGATGCCTAAAACGTATTACCGATCGACGGTGTGTCAAAGTAAAAATTTATGCATTTTAAGGTTTTCTTCGGATATCACCGACCCCGAACAATGTATCGATGATCGATGATCGAAGGTTCGTTAGGTGTGTTGATGTTAACGTTTTCCTTTTCGTACTTTCCTGATGTCGATGGTGTATCAACGAGATTTTGAATTCGCAAGATATAATTAGTGATCAACGCACTCACTCTTCCATTCTCCCGATGTTGATGATACATCGATGATCGGTGATCAATGCTTGTCATTGTTGTGTGGTCGATTTTAATGCGCAGATCGCGTCGATGATGATAATAGGTGCATGGCTCAAAATTTTAGCTGTGTATACTTAGTTAAAAATGCCAAGTCTACTTTAGACGAGAAGTCAATCTATTCAACAAATCCAAACCAATATGAATTTGATTGATGATAAAACATAGCAACATAAAACTTCTTGATCCCTACACAACTGATTCAATTCAATTCAAAAAAAAAAGTGGTACCCACAAGAGAAATCTTTCACAAAACTTTTAGGGTGTGTTGAGTGCTCAACACCTGGTAACCATATTTCTTTGTCACAACATCACATAGTGACTTCACTCTGTAATGGGAAATGGAAACCTCCCATGTTTCTTTTCGAGTAGGCTTCCTCTCATATCTATGAAGGAAAGTGTTGTACTCTTATTTTCTTTGCATGTAGAACTCGACCAATAAGTCTTTATTATGGAAGTGCTCTATTAATTATTCACAAAACCCATTTTCTTCTTCTATGTTTTCTTTGAGGAATCCAAATCTTTCTTCATTACTATCATCAACCTCTTGTTTCTCAATTGTTGTTTCAACAATTTATGTAAGAAGTGTTTCTCTTAAATCTTCAATAAGATCAAGTTAAAACCCTCTCTTAAAAATGCATCCTCCAAGTCCTGAATTGTATCTTCAAAAATTGTGTTTTTGGTCCCCAATGATTAAGGAATTCACTTTTGAGGATCGTTGAAGAAGATATACTTTTTGGCCTACAAGAATATTTGATCCAGTCCCTTTGTTCCTTTCCCAAGGACAAAAGAAACAATCGTAGGCACACATCTTCATGTTGTACACTTGCATGGGAAATGCATCTGGTAAACTCAACAACGTGTGCAACAGTTCAGGACAGATCACCATCAAAATTTGGGATGGCATATAACCAACTTATCAGGCATTTGTTTGGATACCAATAAACAACCTCAACATCCAAGGCCTTCTATGCTTCATGAAAGTGCCATAGAGCCATGCTTCCATTATCTGGGATGTCGCTTCAATGGAGTGTGTTGTGCCTCTTCCGTCACCTTAGTGAGCAAAATAGAGGTGATTGCAAGCTCAGTTGGGTCTGCTGAGCAGGACAACTGCAAGGAAAAGAGTTAGGGAAAGAAATAGAAAACAACAACTAAGAATTA
>SNQJ01S0095370.1:7190-20212 GCA_010110895.2 Picea sitchensis | reverse complement strand
TTATTTCATAGTTAGAGATAGTTTCAGTTGCAAGGTTTATTAGATTAATTTCCTTTGATGCAATTTCATACTTTTTAGATTTTAGATTTAGTTTTAGTCAAAGTGTTTCCTTTCGAATGTTAGAGTAGAATAGATTTCTTTAGACCTGCATATACTGTGCTTACATCTCTAAGTTTACGAACCTCGAGTTGACAATTTTATGTCGAAATCAATATCATATAATTACTTGAAAGACCTCTTTATTGCTCTTTAAAAATGATCAAAGTTCTCTTACAATGCTCTTTGTTGTTACATTACATGCTTCATGTCTTTTGTGCAAGACCTCCTTGCTCAGATTCATGCATACACCATCAAAATCATCTCAACAACATGAGAAAAACGCCTCTCAAAACATGAGAAAAGGCCAAAATTTACAAACTGCTCCTTCAAAACCTTGCATCAAAAAGTCTCCCACAAGCTTCAAAATGCCTGGTTCTTATAGTTTTTAAGGCTCAGATGAGGAATCCCAACTTCCCTCAAGATCTAGCCTCTTTCTGGGATCAAATCCCCCTTCAAATGGCCAAGATATGCCCAAAAAACCACTTTCTGGTCATAATATCAGGCAATTAATTAAAAAAAACACATAACAGGCTTAAACAAACCCACTTTTTGTTAAATATACAGTGTAGCCCCCTAGGGCTGGGCGTATGCCCTCAAAAAACAGTCATATGCAATCCATAGTGCCAAGCACTAGCCCACAAGGGCTAAGCGTTGGCCCATACTTGCGCTAGCTATTGGATTTGAGGCTATATGCATGGGACCTCAACCTATAATAGACTGCATGCTAAGGGATAGGCCCTCCCCGACTTGTGCTTGTGGTTACATGGAGGTGTCGAGGTCCAAGGGCTAGGCCCTATCCAAAACCCACGAGAAAAGTGGAGAGCCTAACATCCTGTGTTGTGGTTGCATGTGATGAGATAACCATGGGTTGGGCTTAGCCCCAACCCCCTTTTCTGCACCATATAATATATTACACTTTTAAATAAAAGTTAACTTGTTACATTTAACAAGTAATATATGTGGCGCGTTGGTGTTAGGGCTCTCCTCAAGTCATTTGTTTGGTAGTTGGTCATAGGTCGTGGGTTCAAAACCCATAGACCCCCCAAAATTGGAACTTTCCATTTAGACTGTTGACTGGGTACCACGTGGTTGCCCATGCCTGGGCCATGTGGCACCATCTCATTTGCCTAAACTGTGCCACGTGTCCAACTCTGATTGGATCTTCCATCCACATCTGCCTAGTGAACTGCTGCCACTTGTCGCACTGTCATTGGTCTAAGTCTTCCTCATGAGGTGTCGTTGGTGATGTCATGTTGTTGTCATGCTGACATAAACATTGACTTTTGGACAGTTGACCTTTGACTTTTTACCTGTTTGGGTTTTCGATCAGAACGCGATAACTTTCACATACAGAGCTCGTTTGAGGAAGTAAATATACTATCGGAATCAACGCGACGAGACGGTCGCAATGGAATTGGTTTCATCCAATTATGAGAACTTTGATTTTTGAGCATTTTCTGAGCCTGGGGATCCTCTTGGATCAGTAGCGCAACAGGATGGAGGCCAAAGTGGGGTTGGAGGTAAGATTAATATTAACAATAACACTTCATTTTTATGGACGTTCAATTGTGGACGAGGGACAAACACTAGGGATGAATTATTGGGGGCTTGGGCCTCTCTAACACTGACTGTAAGATTGTCAATTTTAGGTTTACATGTACTCAGGGACTCTAAGATAGTTATCAACTGGCTAAATAAGAGGAGATCTATCCAGGCTATGGTACTCGAAATATAGAAGGAAAGGATCATAGATACACTCCCACTTTTTAGGAATATATCCTTTGCTCATACATTCAGAGAAGGGAATCAAGAGGCAGATAGATTATCAAAGTTGGCACTAACAAAGTTTCCTGGAAGTATTGCTTATACCCATTGGGAGGATTGTAATGAGGGTCCTACTCATTACTTAAAGTTGTTCTAATTGATACATGGATATTTTTTTATCTAAGATTAGCTTCAATGTTATTGGCACTTGGTCATAGAACGACTACTAAGTTTAGAGGGACATGTTCCTCCTTTTTAGTTTTTTGTTCTATTGTCGTTCTGTATTGGATGCATCTTAAGGGTATCTAGTTTTTTAGCACGGTGCTTAGCTATGTATGCTTCCATCATAGTGCTTGATCAAAGTTCCTTTTTCAAAAGGATAGTTGTAAGAGAACTTTTTATATTTTTATGAATATAAAGGAGAAATTTCCTATGGAAAAAAAGAAGTAAAAATGATCAAATAACTAATTGATTAATAAGAAGTGATTTCTTCATTATATGGTTAAATAACTAAATCGATTCATGAAATGTGATTTCATCACAATTACAAAAGATAAATTTTCTATACAAATTTTCAAATTACAATTAGATAACAAGTTCAAATTGGGAATGGAAAGAGTCCAAATATGTCACATTCAAGTGAATGTAATGAAATAGAGTACAACCATGCAATTATTCATATAATATCTTTAAAGTAGGGCAACACCATCAATTATTCATTATGGAAGGAATCACTCCACAATACATGATAGTTACAATGTGAATCCAACATGCATAATGCAATGATATGCATCTGTATGTATGTTTTTTCACAAATATCTCTAGGGTCCTATGCCAACTACCCATTATAATTACATTCCATTAATTATTTCTCTCCAACTACCTAATGGGCTTGATTCAATGAGTATGACCACATAACATTGATAATGAGTCCATACACCAACTACTCAATGGACCTTATTCCATGAGTATGGCCACATTATATTAAATATCCTCCCTAGGTACCTGACAATCTAAGCCTAAATATTTTCCTTGTCCTAAAGTGATTTGGATTAACCACTATCTAGCTGAAATGCAGAAAAGAATTATCCTAAAGAATTGGTCTATAAGGAGTGTTTTTTTTCAAGTTCACTGTTCAAACTACTTTATCTAAAGACAAAGTAGGATATCCAATGCCATTTGAACATAGAGTTGTGGCATAAATCAAGTGGTGTTATAATGTCAAGGTCAACTTGAGTTGGTCGCAAAAAATGATGATTGGTGTAATCTAACTGGCAACAGTGAACTAGATAATAAGATCTATAGTAACCGATAAAAATGAGCAATGAATATCTATTAACGACATTAAATGATTTGGCTTCTAAAAATGTTGATAATTGTCAAATTACCCTTCAAATCATGTATTTGCAACAAAGTGGAGCAATGTGATCATGGGCAGTGAGGGATTGAAATTAGCTAAGAAAAAACGACTATTGGCAAGGGAGAATGTCTAATTAAAACTATAGAGAAGTTGGGCATCTCATACTTGAATCAATCCCAATTAAAGGAGTCAAGAAAGATAGAAGAAATGCATTGTTTAAGAGAACTACTTTTCATCAAGCCGTCACTTGGTGAAGTCGGCAATAACTTAATTATACTAATAGTGCTACCAACTACTTCATATAAAGGGAGGGGGAATTTATGAATTCATCCAACATAATGATTTTTTTTTTTTTGAATTATGAAACACCACTAAACTCCTCCATTAACTTGCAACACAATGATTTTTGTTTGAATGAAAATACATTTAAATCATAGTTAAACTCTGTCGAAAACTTTATTTGCAAGACTCTATGCCTTCTAGGGTTTAAAAATGGATATTTAGCATGGAAACCCCCATCTAAATTACTAGACCATAGCCCAAGATATTTAATTAGAAACTATTGATGACATTGGATCATGGATGTTCACCGAGTGAAGTGAACCGTTAGGTGTAGAAGGCGTCTACCTAAGTTGGTAATGCATTATGTGAGGTACGAGGATGAGATATGTTGAATAGTCAACTTGTGACCTCAAATCCTTCAACATGTTGTCCACATTATCATTTGCATTCATTTTGCATCAACCAATCTTCCAAAGTACCAACCAATCAACCAATCTTCCAAAGTACCATGCATGATCTTCCTAGTACAGACACGTGGCTAGAAAGTTGAAATACATTGAAATACTTTTATACATAGGAAATATGTACTTTTTTAATGGATTGTGGGTTGTCGGGTTGGCAATATACAAAAAAAATCGACAGTTCTACGATACATAAATTGGGCCTCTGATGTTCTCTGTGATACAGAGATCGAGGAGTGGAGTTGCGGACTACAGAAATTCATCACAAATAAAAAAATTATACATACAAAATATGTACTTGTATAAAGTAGATATTTAGTTTTATACATACGAAATTTCTACTTTTATAAAGTATGGGGAAGAGATTTTATAGAGGATGCAGGGAGCCCTCATTGCATACTTAGCCAGTTTTTGGATCCCAGGTTCTCGGGCTGGCATGTTCAAAATTTGGCCTCAGATGTTCTATGGCCTACAAATAACACTGACATTTCCGTGATATACAAAATGACAGGTGGAGTTTAGTTTGCTTTAAAACTAAGGCTTTTCTTGGACAAAAAGATATAGCATTGTCGAATTAGTTTTCTTTGCACATGTTTTATAGAGCATGCAGGGAGCGGTCATTCCATACTTCGCCAGTTTTTGGATCGCGGGTTTTCGGGCTGGTGGTTTCAAAAATGTGTCTATGTTGTTTTGCATCCTACAAACAACATCGAGAGTTCCGCGATATAGAAATTGACAAGCGGTGTTGCATGTCTGTTACATATTTCTGGAAATTACATCAACGTGGTTGAAGACCAAAACATTAGCATACAATAGGAGACAAGAAATGTAGCATATCCGAATTAGTTTTATTTGGAACAAACAAGAAAGGTTTCTGGAAACCCAAAATTTAGCATATAATAAGGGCATTGTCGAATCAGTTTTCTTTGTAATTTATCAAAAAATAATAATGTCTGTTACATGTTTCTAGAAATTGGCGGGTTCAAAATTGAGTCTCTGATGTTTCTTGGCCTAGAAATATCACTGACAGTTCCCCGATATACAAAATGACAGGCAGAGTTGCGGACTATAAAAATTTACAAAAGAACAATGTTTGTTATACAATAGAATAGTAATAACGTTTTCCCGAATTAGCTTTATTTAAAACTAAGGTTTTTCTTGGACAAAAAAGATATAGCATTGCCAAATTAGTTTTCTTTGTACACGTTTTATGGAGCATGCAGGGAGCGGTCATTCTGTACTTCACCAGTTTTTGGATTGCGGGTTCTCGAGCTGGTGGTTTCAAAAATGGGTCTCTGTTTTTTCGTGCCCTACAAATAGCATCGCGAGTTCTGCGATATACAAATTGAGAAGCGGCGTTGCAAACTATACAAAATTATTATAAAATAAATAATGTTTGTTACATATCTCTGGAAATTACATCAACATTTAAAACATCAACATCGTTGAAGACCAAAAAATTAGCATACAATAGGAGACAAGAAATGTAGCATATACGAATTAGTTTTATTTGGAACAAAAAAGAAAGGTTCCTTGAAACTCAAAATTTAGTATACAATAAGGGCATTGTCGAATCAGTTTTCTTTGGAATTTATCAAAAATTAATAATGTCTGTTATATGTTTCTGGAAATTTAAATGCGTTTTTCATATAGACTTGGATTGGGGATCTCGCGGACCATAAAAGGAAATAAGTACAAGAATTAGGAACGTTGGAAGAAGTGCGTGATGGTAGAGAGGAAGACTTGAAAAGAAAAAATTAGAAGTTAAGAGTGTTTGGTTACAGTTTTCTATTGAAAGAGGACATAAGTGGATTGATAAAGAAGAGAAGATGATAGCATAGAATTAAACTGGATTGATAAACAAAACAATATGGAAGTATAAACTTACTATGAAGCCGATGTGTTTTTGTTGCTATCTTCGATGGGCATTGTAGTCCTGTTGACGGGTTGTTGACCTTCCTATATGAGGCCATCCATTCTCTCTTGGAACCATTCTTCAATGTATCTTTTCATGGGGGCTATGTTGGTTTCATCCTAGATTTCTATGTCGTAAAGGTCATTTTCTAATTTCCTTAGATCCATTGAAATACTATGTAGAATCTGTTCAATTTCTTCATTGTGTGAGGCATAGTCCAGTACCCAACGCTCGTGCTCATTTAGACGATGTTCAAGTATGCTGTAAAACTTTTCGAAAGACAACCCCTTTAAAATATCAACTTGTTCCTTGAAGGCTTCTTTGGTGACTGACAAGGATTTGAGAATTAAGTTAAGATCTTGAACCTAGTTGGTAGTTCTGGCTAAGTCCAGCTGGAGCAGGCTTGTGAATAAATCTTCCTTTTCTAATATGACTTGTTTACATGACTTGACAATGAGTTGTAGGTTGTCAACTTTCTTTTGCCAGCATGCTTTTACTTTTTTGGTGCACTTTGGTGAGGGGAGTTTCTCTTGTCTTCTTTTTTGTTCCGATGTGTTGTCAGCATATTTGGAAAAAGGGGCCAGTACCTGATCACAGAAAAGTTGTTCATTTTTTAAATTCGTCTCCAATTGTTCCAGCAAATAATTGGCCTTCTTTCCAAAGGAAACTAGATTTTGTGATGTTTCCCAAGCTTCAGTAACTACCTGCATTCTTTTTGTTGATGTGGTTGTATTGCCTTGCTATTTCTGCAACAAACATCTTGTCCGTGATGTGGCATGGAAGGAAGGCAGGATTTTCCTTAGAACCAAAGACCATGAGGACACTGTGATTTTCCTCTTCTCAAGTGTGCCCTTCCTATTCAAAAACTTGGTTGCCTAGCCAGACATCTGCGAAGCATCCTTGCCTAATAGTAAATCTTTCAAAACTAAGACAAAGCCATTAAAAACTTCATAAAAACAATGGGAGGCCTTGTGTCTCCATAGGACCTCGTGCCAAAATGTTATTGGGTTAAATCCACAGTTTATTTTATTGGAAAGATAAAGTTTTGGAAATGGGCAACAATACACAATTGCGAAAATCAAGTAGGATGACATATAAAATTTATTTGACTCTTTGAATTGTGACAACTAGGAGCAGAGCTCAATCGAAATTAGCTTCCCCCAATCGAAAATGTATTGTTCCTTGACTGTGAAATACAAAATATAAATAATTGTATGGGGAATGCTTGATGTGGATGCATGTCCCGTTATTCTTGTAACCAGCCAAGCAATTTCCTGGAATGGATTTCTAAAGGAACTTATCTGCAGCCTTGTGATATCTTCAAGAACTATTGTCGGGTCTTTGAGGAAGTATGCTAAGATGTCCAACCCATTATGATGTTTTTCTAGAAACTATTTGTAGTCTTGTCCTCTGAACGTCAATGTTGGGTTCGACAATTTTAACATATCGCGGAAGAGCCGAGGAAACAAAGAAACAGGAGAATGGTCGCGCAATGGAATAATTCTTTGGCCTGGAATATATTTTTCGGTGCACTAAGAGACCACCTCCTTAGATTCAAAAACCTCAGGAACGCAACTTGCACGAGCGATTCCAGAGGTCCAAATCACTTCGTTTTGGGCAGAACGGGATGAATAGTAAAATTATGCCCTGGACCACTGAAAGCTCTAGTCCTCTTGTGCGAACATGTTTACTGTATCTCCACAAAATTGTTGTCGACCTAGTGCCATAAGTATACAAGAACATTTATTTGTTCCAGCCGATGAATGAAATGAAAAGTTGGAAGGGATAATATAACCCTGTGCAAATTTTGGTCGAAAGTGTGTGAATGGGAGATGTCCTCGAGACTTTCGTTGATTAATGACAATTTGGACGATTGTTGCATGATGTGTTGTTAAAATTAAATAGTACTAATTGCATACATAGAAATGCCAACATGTTGGATATTGCAATGAGCGATTAAGCATTGTAGATTTCTTGAGCAACCCAACATGAGGACGCATGTTGGAGATGAACAATCGGAAGGGACAAAATAAATCTCCGCACATCTTGGTTTAAGGCGTAATAATGGGAGATATCCTTGAGGTTTTCAGCCATTAATGATAATGTTGACGGTTCTTGCATGGTTAGTTGTTAGCATGAAAGGTTTCTAATCGTATAGTAAGAAAGTACAGAGGTCACAGATAAGGGAAAAAAGACAACTACAAAATAGGGTTGCAATGTACAAGTGTTGAGGGTGAGGGCGTGAGGGTAAAATTGTATGTATCAAAAAAATTTGAGTGCAATAAGCGTAACAACGAAGAGGATATGGTAGGACAGCCAGAAGCACAGGAATTTAGTGGGGATGGAAGGCACCGAGAGATACTTTGAAACATTTGTGAGTAGTGCTAGAGTGACCGCACTGGAATTGTAGATTTTGTGAACCTGACAAGAGGAGAATCCAAAGCAGGGTGAGAAGGTGTCTGCAAAGTAGGTGAGGCCCGAACCTTATAATTGTATCGCTCCAAACATTTGAATGCATAATCTGTAAGATGGAAGAGAGGGCGATGTTGGAATCCGGTAGTCAATTTGTATATTGCGGAGAGTGCAATCAAACTGTTTTGTACCTCTATGTCCAGTTGTCAGTACTAAGAGTTAATTTAGTATTCAAAATAATTTTTTAGAAACTGTTAGATAGTTCATAGGGACTAGCATCCGTAAACAATGGCAATCTCCACCCCGCTAGTACTGCATTCTGTGTGTCAATTTGTATATCGTGGAACTGCGAGCGCTATTTGGAGGACACGAAACAATGGAAGTGCAATGTTGAGTCAACCACTCTACAGGTTCGCTTGTCAATTTGTATATCGCGGAACTGTGGGTGCTATTTGTAGGCCACAAAACAATGGAGGTCCAAGTTTGACCCACTCGCCCGAGAACCTGCGATCCAAAATGTCGCTAGATATCAAATGCGGAATTTGTACATGCTCTATAAAATATCATGGGAATTGGTACATGCTCTATAAGGTATCATGTCCATACTTTATAGTCCCATAATACAAGGGAAGAAAAAAAAGGGAAAAAGATCGGAGTAGTTAGCAGTGGAATTGTAGATCACGGAAATTTAGAGTGGAAGATGTATATAATGGAGAAACGTGTCGTAAGCATCAAAAGAAACAACGGTCAGTCGGATTCATTGTCTGATTATATAGATGGAGATAAACATATGTCAACCCGCCAACGCTAGAGCTTCATATTTCGTGAATCGGGAAGCAGGAGGATCTAAAACAGGCTGAGAAAGTGTTTGCAAAGGAGGTGAGGTCCGGACCTTCTAATTTTATCGCTCCGAACATTGGAATACATAATCTGTAACATGGAAGAGTGGATGATGTTGGAATCTGGTAGTCAATTTTTATATTGCAGAGAGTGCAATCCCAATGGATTCGTACCTTTGTGTCCAGTTGTCACTACTAAGAGCTATTTTAGTATTCAAAATAATTTCTTAGATACTGTTATACAGGGAAAAAATAAAAACTAAAATATTTTTTTAGATACTGTTAGATACTTCATAGGGATTAGCATCCGTAAACAATGGCAATATCCACCCCACCAGTCTTGCACTTCGTGTGTCAATTTCTATATCGCGGAACTGGGAGCGTTGTTTGGAGGACACAAAACAATAGAAGTGCAATGTTGAGTTAGCCAGTCTGCAGGTGCGCTTGTCAATTTGTATATCACGGAACTCGGGGTGCTATTTGTAGGGCACAGAACAATGGAGGCCCAATTTTGAGCCCGCTTGCCTGACCGAGAACCTGCGATCCAAAATGTCGCTAGGTATGGAATGTGGAATTTTTACATGTTCTATAAAATACCATGTCCATATTTTATAGTCCCATAATACACAGGAAGAAAATAAGGGAAAAATGATAGAGAAGTTTGCAGTGGAATTCTAGATAATACACAGGAAGAAGAGAAGGGAAAAAGAACCAAGTATCTCGCAGAAGAACATCTAGTAAATGCTTATTAATGCAAATGCTTGTGAATCCTTGCTGATTTCTCACCAATTAATGCATAAAGTGCAGATCACGGAAGTATCTTTCGTACCACTATGTCCACTTGCCACTAGTAAGAGCATTGTTGATGTATATCAGGAAGGATGCAAAGTTACTAGGGATGGAAAGAAGCAATAGATACTTTGAACGAACTTAATGTATACAAGGAACCCATGGTGGAATTGTAGATCACAGATGTTTTGAGTGCAAGATGTATATAACAGAACGATAAGAAGCTCGTTTCGCAAGCGCCATCCCCGCAGCGACAGGCATAAAATTGGCTAAGTATGAAAAGGAACAGCAGTCTGTTAGATCCGTCATGCGAGGATATAGATGGAGATGTTAAGGCATGAATTGCAGATCACAGAAGTATCTTTCGTACCACTGTGTCCACGTGTCACTGGTAAGACCATTGTTGATGTATGTCAGGAAGGACACGAAGTTGCTAGGGATGCAAATCAACAATAGATACTTTGAACAAAGTTAATGTATACAAGGAACCCGTGATAGAATTGTAGATCACAGATGTTTTCAGTGCAAGATGTATATAGCGGAACGATAAGCAGCTAGCCTCACAAGCGTCGGCCCCGCAATGACGGGCATAAAATTAGCTAAGTATGGAATGGAACTGCGGTCGGCCGGATCTATCTTGCGAGGATATAGATGGAGATGAAGACATGTCAGTCGGTCGTACATAGAAAGACAACTAAGTATAAAACCAGAAATCCATAAGGGACAAGAAAAGAAAAATGGGAAAAGAGATAAGTATCTAAGAGTCGGGAAAACCTTTTTTTTCCGTTTATTAATGGAAATGTTTTTGAACCTCTGTTGGCTTCTCACTAGTAAAAGCATTAAGTGCACATCACTAAATTTCTTTGTCTGCAACATGTATATGACAAAACAGGGGACATAGGTGATGGATACTGCATACCCGGGGCCTGGTGTCCAGATAACTGGCTAAGTATTGGTCAAGACGAAGTTTTCATATCTATTTCAATAGTATTCATACTAGTATCTATCAATGGATAAAATTTTCGTATTTATTTGAATAGTATTCATACTAATATATATGAATGGATTGTTTCTGTTTCAAATGCAAATGATCTCCCAATTTGCAAGATGCTCTTCGGCTCGCAAATTTCATTGAAACTGGGAAAATTTTGACTGCAAGATCTACATAGCACAACAAGAAACATGAATTTGAATTGTGGTCTCAACGAGATAAATTCCTTATCATCTATTCATCTTGTATTCATTGCAATGACATCAGCAAACGACGACTCTCCATAAACATCAATATCTAAATTAAATTAAAGGCAATCAAAATTTGTTGTGACTTTAAGTAATTAAAGCATAAATTGCAAACTACGAAAGTTCCTAGGCTACAAGATGTATATGACGAAACATTGGACATATTTGTTTAATACCGCAAACCCAAACATAACTGCCTAAGCTTTTCCGAAGAGGAGGTTTTCTGTATTTTTTCCAATAGTACTGATATTAGTATATATGCACGGATATTATGAAATAGAACAAGCTACAATATATCCAACATACTTCACAAGAACATTGCGTCAACAGTTCAGCTACCTTGTTGTAACTCATGAATTCATTCTATTTACGAAACCCGAAGAATGGGAGCAGAACGGGTCCTCCAATTTCTTTCTTTAAATACATAGTCGATGCCACATAAGTATGGCCTATGAAAAAGTATTTTTAAATATAAAATGTAAAGAAAGAACAGACCAGGTTTTATTTAGATTGAAGTAGTGAGCAGAAGAAACAAAAGCTTGTCCTTCATGTTTAACGACACAGGGGAAGAAGGTACAAAATACAATTAAAACGAATACCAGAAATTGGAAAATACTATTAAGAAAGAAACCAAAATTATTCTATATTCAAATAAGATGTGCTACAAAATACATCTAAGGCTATTTGCGACAATGATTGTGATTTCTCCTGCCGTCGACCAATTAAAAATATGTACATTGATGAAGCTTCTTCACACTTTTATTGACGTTCAAACTCTTTATTCGTAAAAAATGAGTTGAATATCAATTTTGGGTGTTGTACTTAATCGGTGTTGCGAAGTACATCTATCCCAGTTTTTTGAATACCTTGTTTCTTCTAGATATGGCCTGCTTGCAATGGATGCTTATTCAACATTCCATTCTTTGTCAAGTATTAATTTCCTTCTGTCATTGAAAAGTTGGGGTTTAAGGTGTTTTCTTTGCAATGTTCCTGATCATTCACATCCAAGACAATTTAGAAATGCGATTCAGGCCGATTTCAAAGTGAATGGAGTCGTTTTATGTTACAACAGTTAAGGCAGGGGAAAACAAATTCAAGTATATAGTGACTGGTATTCTCCCTGTATTCGATCGTCTGTTTGGTTGAGAACCCTGCTTGAGGATTTGTATGTGGAACTTCCTTGCTTTATTACAGTAAATTAGAAGAAACGTCCAACCCAGATGCAAAATGCAAATTTGTTGAGGTACATAACTTCTTCAGGTAGCTAAGGTGTGGAAAGTGCATCAAATGTTGCAGAATGCACCAACACAGGTCTGGTAAGTGTATCAAATGTTGCAGATGGCATCAGAATATATCTTTCCTCATAGCGGGGGAGGTATGGCGGCCCATAGAAAGGTATGGAATGTTCGGAGGTGACTCCAAATATGTGGACTCTGCAACTACATCCAAAGGAAACCGAACAAACTTTGATAAAGAACATGGCTTTCTGTCAAGTCGGATACCAGAGCCACATGCAGGTCATCAAACTATGAAATAGAAACTCTTGTAGTGATAATATGTCGTTTTATCCACCCATACAGATTATGTTACCAGCCTCCGAGGAAGACAAATACTTGTGTGAACTCTACAATTCGATACAGTGGCCAAATCTGTGTTGTTGGAAGAAGTTGTATACTTAAAGGAAGAACTATCTTGCAGGTGACCTAAAAATCCATTACAATTCCTAGCAAGAAAACAAAGAAGTTCAACAAACAAATATCCAGGAAGCCTTTTCAACCAACCAAAGCATCGAACACAGGGAGAACACGAACCAGAACATACTTGTTCTTTTATTTTTCATCCTCTCTGATTTTCTCTTGTAT
>SNQJ01S0095369.1:38192-49838 GCA_010110895.2 Picea sitchensis | reverse complement strand
AGTAAACAATCAAAGATTAAATCCATGGTACTTTTTGAGCTTCATGCTACACCCACAATGGGGCACTCAGGGTTCACCAAAACATATGACAGGGTCAAACGTTCTTTTTTCTGGGATGGTATGAAATAGGACATCCGTAATTTTTTCACTGAATGTGAGGTGTGTCAATGCAAGAAGGGAGAAACAGTTAAATCTCCAGGCACACTACAACCGCTTCCGATTCCACCTGCTATTTGGAAGGATATCTCTATGGAATTTATTACCGGCTTACCCAAATCAGGGAATAAATCAGTCATAATGGTGGTTGTGGATCACCTTTCCAGATATGCTCATTTATGCGCTCTTAAACAAACATTTATTACATCCACGGTGGCTCAAATTTTCATGGACCAGGTCTTCAAGCTTCATGGCATGCTGCACTCTATTGTTTCTGATTGTGACCCAACTTTCACAAGAAATTTTTGGCAAGAACTGTTTAGGCTACAAGGCACCCAATTACATCTCAGCTCAGCTTATCATCCCCAGACTGATAGTCAAATAGACGTTGTCTACAAGTGTTTGGAAACATATCTGAGTCATTTTGCCTCTGAAAAACAACATCAGTGGGCTCAATGGTTACCCCTAGCCTAATGGTGGTATAACACTTCCTACCTTATAGCTACTCGCATGACTCCTTTTGAAGCAATATATGGATAGAATCCACCTTCAGTTCTATCATACTTACCGTGTACCTCGAAGGTCCAGGCGGTTGACCAAACACTTACAGTTTGAGAGGATATTCTTTGTACCCTTAAAGAAAAATTGGTCATGGCATAGAATCGCATGAAGCAGCAAGCAGATCAAGATCGCTCTGAATGCCAATTTGCAGAAGGGTATCAAGTGTTTCTACGACTGCAACCATATAAGAAAACTTCCCTCAAGGCCGAGCATTGTCAGAAGCTAGCACCCAAATTTTATGGTCATTATACAGTTCTCAAGTGTGTGGGACAAGTCACATATCATTTATCTCTGCCCAGTCAATCGATGCTACATCATGTTTTTCATGTTTCGTGCTTAAAGAAGGTGATTGGAACTAGGTGCCAAATTCAAACCAACCTTCCAGCTGAAGAAGGATCCATTTGGCTACAGCCAGAATTAGTTTTGGACCAGCATGAGCATCACCTGCATTAGAGAATCATCAAGGAAGTGCTCATCCAGTGGAAAGATACAACTCCACCAGATGCCACTTGGGAACAAAATACCATTCTGCAGCAGTTTCCACATCTCAAGCCTTGAGGACAAGGCTATTTTTAAGGGCGCGGACATGTTAGGGTCCTAACCCGCACATAGGTAGATCAATATATTTGGATGTAATAAAGGTCAATACTAATAAGGCCTTTCAATAAAATAGAATAAGGCGGATGTAAGAAGACCTAATAGAAGCTTCCCCTTCTAGAAGGATCTTCCTCTAGATGCTTCTCTTGATAGATATATTTAGTATAAATAAGGGCCGAGGGTATGAAAACCCTAGCTTAGAGATTATTGTAATAGAGCACTACTTGACTGGAGGTTTCCCCCTCGAAGAGGCTAGTGAACATTTCTTTATGATATCATTTATGTGTTATTGTGGAGATTATGATGGTTATATTACTGCTATTCTGCCATTTCTAGCATTTTATTTCTGTTCTGCGTATTTATTATATCTGGTATCTTGCAAGTATCTACTTGGAACATGTGTAGGGCTTCATACATCCATAGAAGTGTATAACCCACAATTACAAAGAAGTATAGAAGAACGAGTTGAACTAAAATCGGACAAGAGGAGAAAAGTACTAGAGCTGAGCATAAGCGATGCTTTAGATCATTGAATTCTCATTGTTGTTCCTTCCCCCTCATGAAATTTTCCCTGCCACCTCCCTTAGTCACCTTTAGAGGGCCCATGCAATATGGGAGAATCCCAACATGAACCGTCAGTAGAAGTTTGTTAGTCCCAAGAAGCTTTGAAGCTCAGTTAGTTTGGTCAATACTGGCTAGTCACATATGACTTGGATCTTGGCTGGATCAACATGTTCCCCATGCTCATCAACAATGTAGCCCAAGTATTGGACCCTGTTCATGCCAAAAGATTGTTTTTCCAGGTTGGCATACAACTTGTGTCGCTGCAATGTGCTTAGAACCTGTTGAATATGCCGCATGTGCTCCTCCCAAGTTCTATTGAAGATGATGATGCCATCCAAATATACCACCACAAAAGAGTTAGTGAAGGGTCTCAGTACATCATCCATCAACCTCATGAAAGTGGTTGGTGAATTTGTTAATCCAAAGAGCATGACCTTCCATTCGAGGATACCTTCTTTAGATTTGAAGGTTGTCTTCCATACATCGGTTGGTTCGTTGGGAACCTGGTGGTAGCCAGACTTGAGGTCAATATTTCTAAAGAACGTTTTCCCCTTGAGTTGGTTAAGAAGGTCATCAATCCTGGGAATTGGGTATCGGTTCTTGACTGTGATTTTGTTTAAGGATATGTAATCAATGCAGAGTCACCAAGTCCCATCCTTCTTCTGGAACAGTACAATCGGGATTTTGCAAGGGGAGGAACTGGGTCTGATGTTCCCCTTTTGAATAAGATCTTGGATATGACACCTGATTTCAGCATTTTCCAACAGCGAGCGATGATATATTGGTCCATTAGGTAGAGGGGAACTGAGGGTCAGATCAATTGGATGCTTGACTTGGCAGTGTGTCGGTACCTTGGTGGGTGAGGAGAAGATGTCTCTATATTCTTCCATGATAATTTCCACTTGCTTCTACTACAAAGAGAGGCTTTTTGTAGAGGCAACAGATGTGGCGATGACCTTCTGCTTACTGTGAGCACAGATCACAAAGAATTCAAACTTCTCGATATATGAAATGACCTTACTACATTGCTTAGTAGAGATTAAAGAAATAGCGGTAGGCGACGCTACCTCTAGTATCCTGTACAATTTTCTACCCAAACTAATAATAACACTGTGGGGTCTAGACTCATACACAACATGATGCTTACACAAATATGGTTTTCCTAAAACAACATCACAAACTTCAAGGGTATAAATATCACACAATACCTCATCTTTGAAATTCTTGATGCCGTAGGGTAGACGACACAGTTGGCTAACACAAAGATCTCTTCCTTGGCAAAGCCAACTGAAAGTGTAGGATTGTGGGTACAGTGTCATTGAAAATTTCTTCTGATTGCCTCTATCAACAATGAAATGAGGCGGATCCCCTTTACCTGAATTTGTGAGTGAAAGAGGCATTCCCCTTTCTCTGGTTCTTCTGGTTAGATTGGTCCGACATTGGTGGTAGTGATAGTCGAACTAGGTTTACCATCAATAATTTGCTTCCCTCCTTAGGGATTTTGTTCAGAATCAAAATTGGCCTCTGAATCGGAAGCCTTTATATCGACCATGAGTGATTGCTTGGAGCAACATTGTTCAGTGTTGTGCCAAGGGATTTTATGGTACTCACACCATTTTCCTGTTTCCTTCTTCATCTTTTCATTACCCTTCTTTTGTTGTGGATTGGATTGGTTGTCCTGAGAGTGGCCCTCTTTTCTCTGTCTCTTGCTGTGTGGGATGGGGATGCCTTTTCCCTTCTTCGGATGTGGGGAGTGTTGGAACATATATATTTTTCTAAACTTTTGGACTTTGAATTAATTTCATTCCTAGTTAAATAAGAATAAGACGCACATGATATACGTCATTGATGAAGTCTTCCATATAATCGAACGATCCTAAATCTCTTCGTATTTGTGGAGCTTCCAAATGGTTAAAGAGCTAAGTTTCCATAGTATTCTTTGAATCTTCGTGCTTCAGGCGTTTCAACAAGTCATAACTTTAAAAAGATCGAAACCTGAATATATCCATTATCACTTTTTCACCAACTTTTAAAATACATGTTTCATGGTAAACATGTACGTTTTAAATCTTCCCTGAGTCAACACATGGCACCTTTCTCTGAGATTTTAACCCAAAGATTCACATGATTCTAATTAACACTTATCACCCCCCAGCCTCGACACGCCATCTAAAATGATGTCATCTTTGACACATCACTACAGGTAATATCCTTTAGAGAATATAATAAGGAACTAAATTTCAAATCCACGAAGTGGTAAAATCCTAAAATATCAAATCTTAATTAGTTTAGTTAATCTTGGTTAAAGACAGTTAATAACTTCATACTTCGGAAGTTCAGACATTTATCATCCCTCACATCTTGAAATATTTGAAGTCTGAACTTCCGAAACATTTCAAAATTAAAAGGCGTTAATTAAAACTAAAAAAAGTTATCCAATAATTAATCATTTCGTAGTTTCAGGTTTCGAGGATTCTATCTTAAGCTACTCATTAAAATCTTGAAGCTCGAATACCCAAAAACGTTTAAAGTTAAACATCACTAATTAATATCTTAAACAATATTATCTCATAATTAATTTCTCATGAGTTCACGATTCGGGAATTTTAAAACTTGTTTCATCCAAGTTCCCGATCATGAACCACCAATATTTATGGCATTAATCACAAATCAATGGCAATGATTTCAATATAGATTGCATATCACTGTCTAGATTTCCTCATTAAGGTAAATTAATTTTTCGTCAGTAAAGGTACTCATAAATCAATATGCTTAAGGTGAATAATAATATTGGATTTTGAATTATATTTTCATTCTCGCAAAATAACAAGTTTTAAGCTAGCTGCATAAGATCACACATTATCCTGTAGCAGGTAACACAATTCTGATTTCATTAATATCATGGCACCACGAAAAATGGATAAATAAAATGGTGAGAGCGTAAATTTGAACACATATGTTCTCTCAGACACTTCACCGAGAGCCATAGATACCATTAAATACTAGACACAGGTGTTCGATATTATACAACATGAGATGATAAATTTCGTAGAGGATTTAGGCGATGAAGTAACCGAAACCCATGCGACTAAACTCAGGGATATAGCTGAGTCATATATACACAAGATGGTTGTACGACCGAGGCTCATGTTGTATAACAACATGATAGGTTGGGCCCTGGAGAACGTCGACATTTCAAGTAGGAGCATTTGCAATTCACAGAAGGTTGTTGTTGGGTCTTTTCTACTGAAGCATACACAAGTAATGTATAAATTATCCCCAATTTTTAAATGCAGTTACAATGTTGAATTCATAATGGAGTTCGACCAACAACAGTGCACACAGTATGGGAAAAAATACCCTGATTTAATCAAGGACTGGTGGGGGCATCCTGAGAAATTCAGAGCCAACACTCACATCATATATGTCATAGCATCGTTAGATGCCCATATGATCTATGTGGCTATGATTCTATGTAGGATATTCGGGAAAAAAGACTCCTCTCATTTTCTACTGGCATGGGTACCAATTATGCATGAAGTGGTTGAGGGATATTCTCTCAACTAGGCCAAGATGTTATCAGGCAACCTGGCCAAAGAAATCATAGGGTGCCAATTGGAAAATTCCAAAGGGAAACTTTCTCATTTCTACATGTCGGCATACATCATGGATGCCCTTTTGTTTATTACTCCTTTCCCTCTGATGAGTTGGAGTTGGAACACGACCAACGCCGAGCCTATCCATTTCTATCACTCCAAGTTGTGGGACAACAAAGCCAGATATTTCTTCTATGAAATTTGTCATTATGCAGTGGTGTCGATTCATATCACCCTATATGGTTTCCCACCTCCCATAATTTCAGACAAAATCATGGATAACCTAGGAAAAATAGCAAACTGGTATATTGAGGAAAAAATTTCCTATATCAGGGTTTTTGGGTGCGTGGTTCCCCACCATGCTCTCCCAAAATTTTAACCAGATCGATTGGTATGCCAAGAGGTTGTGGCTCTAGAATATGTTAAGTTAGTTGATATTGAGTTTAAAAGGCATGATCCCCATAAGATTGTGGAATCTCACCTGGCTCAATACAATTTAAGGAAGTATGACCATGAGATTTCCCCTTAGGATGAAGTATTCAAGGGAGTCAGGTCATATGAGGAAGTATTGAGTAGAGTATGAACTCTATCTCCCGATCAATTAGCCAATTTTGACAATTTTCAAAAGCATAGAAAGAATAATTTTCCAAAGGTATTACAAGGGGAGCTAATAACACCTTCATCTACATAAAAAGCTACGCCTCAGGTATTAGAGGAAGTAATTTCTGACCAACAGAGTACTGAGGAAAATCTGAAGAATGTCGAAGTCTCAATGTAGGGAGTGGAGACTTCATTACCAAACCCACCAAGCACTCAAAGAACAACTCATATTGAAGATTTTCAAAAAAAGGGATAGGATAGATCGTTGTCTACACCAGATAAACTGGATACCAACACAACAAAGAAACAACTATCCACAGAGATAGGTAGCCCCATTATGTCATTAACACCTTTACAGTCGAGTCAAGGAAATGCCAATGGCCAAGTCATATTTATAGAGGACCTTACTTCGATTTCAGCCGAAGAAATGCCTCCTTCAGACTTCTTTTTCAGTAAGAAGAGAAGGGACATAGTTAAAAGAGAAGTGCATCAAAAATATGGTACAACAGTAAAAAGAAAAAGAATGTTGTATGATGGATAGGTTCTAGATGATACAAAATTCTCTAGGGAAATGGAAGGCTCATTAGGTGCCTTTGCCACGGCCAATCAATGTTTAGTAGAAAATCTAGCGAATTAGCTGAAACAGAAAAATCCGTTGGTAAGGAAGTTGCAAGACTAGATGATGACCATGGAAAGGGATGTCAGAAGTAAAATGAACAAACAGTTTGAACAAGTCATATCCAATTACAAACATCATATCCAACAACTAAAATATAACCTCGATGAGCTCCATGAAAACTCACAGGACAACAGAGGGTTGGTCACTCAACAAAACGAATTAATCAAGAAACTACAAGCCAATATATACTTGGCTGAAGGTACAATAGTAGATATGGTAGCTTTCCAAGCTCAAGCATTGGAAGTACATGAGAAGTTGGAATCAACCCAACAAGATCCTTTTACGAAAGTGGAAGCCATTCAAAATTGTTACTGGGTGGTAGACCTTTCCCTGAATAACATTTACATTAAGGAAAGGGAAGCTCGTGCAACATTTACATTATGTATCAAAATCTCCTCAACTGTCTCTGTCTTAGAAAACTAGACGTAACATAATTTTGAAGGCCTGGGAATCAAATATTGTCGAAAGAAAAATATTGGCTAGAGAGGTACACAAAGCTTGTCTAGAAGAAATATCTTCACTAGACAAAGGTCTACTTGATGTTGAAGGAAATAATATCTCTGACGCCCTGGGGAATATTGACATAGCAAGGAACCAATCTAAATCTAGGACAAGAAAATAAGAGGCCATGATTATCATCTAGTAAATGAACCAAATTCAACTTATCCAAATAAAAAAATGGATACTATGTCCAAGCATGGAGTTACAGGACACATATTTGGGAGCAAAGAAGATACACGAGAGGTTTCTCCAGATAGAAAATAAGTTATACTTTTTTGAAGCAAATGAGACAAATGCACCTTCTGGGTTGGTGGTACAATTAGTGAGAAGATGCATCCAATGTGTCAAATACGGGAAAGCCAACACATATGGAAACAAATGATAAAACATGTGAATACAACTCATACAGGTCAGGATCAGATCAAAACTATTTCCATGTAAAGGATGAGGAGAAGAAATGCCTCTGCCAGCAGACGAAGAGACAGAGGAGAAGGCCAATGGAAGTTTTCTGTTTTACATATTGTAAAATTTAGTGTTTTTAGAACTATGAAAAGTCCAACCGTTTTGCGTTGAGACCATTTTCTATAAAAACATAGATTAAAGACTTATTTATGGTTGCTTCTTGCCGATTGTAATAGAGAAAAATATCCTTATAGAGTATTAATACAAGTGCAGACAGAGATTCCAAGTTTTCTTAAATATGGGTTATGTGTTTCTTTTGTTTTCCATTTCTCAGCATTCCTTTATGTATTCCTTGATAAATGTTTGGTTCCAATTTAGTACAACAACTACTCTAATCACAAGGTATTAGTAATTTATTAATTAAGCAACTTTTCCTCTGCATTTATTGTGAGTAAATCAAGACTTGCTTGCTGTGTAGATTACTGCATTTAATGCGTTATTCAAGGTTACACTATCTCTTTTCCTCTACTAAAAACAAGCTAGGACTCTTCAGTAATTGATTCCCTGCTATGTTTTACAGTTTTCTATTTTCATCTCATACCATTCGATATTGCAATTTCGACTCAGATATGAAATACGACCTCTGTGCTGTCAAACTGTTAGTTTCATTTAAGGAATTTTTCTCATACAACTAAGGTAGAAAAAGAACTTTAAAACACACTCAAAAAAATTCATTATGCCTGACATTATTCTTTGAGCCTTAAGTTTAATCTCAGGAACAACATATTTTTTGCCTCATTTCCAGGGACGGAGAAACAAAGTTATTTTTCCCAGGGAGAACGACAAGATGAGATTCTATCTTTGATAGTGAATGAAGGTTGAACACTGAATTACAACTATTTTTTATTTTTCACTTGGCGACTCCACTACAAATAAGATGGAATTTAATTGAAAGAATACCAGAAGCAATCCAGACGATAGATAGATCACACCTATATCTGATCCCAAAAATTTATTAAAACCAAAGGGATACCTCAAGTGGACTACCACATCGACAGGTAAGAAATACCAACCAAAAATCACACAAGTCAATAATAAGGTTCTGATTGAAGAACCAAACCCTGAAAATAATATTAAACAAACACCCTCTACGGAGGCCTTGACTAGCCAGTATGAGGTTAGGCACAAGAACCTAGAGGAATTTGTACCCGAAATAAAGATTGAAATTGACACTTCTGATTCTCCAAATAGTTTGAATAAAATATCCTCTTCTATACTCGTTGTCATTACTTTTCTGTCTACCCCATCCTCACCCGAAGAAAAGGTTTCAGTTCTCTAAAATCCTGAAGAGTGTACTTTATACCCCAATTCGTCTCCTGCTGGTTCACCATATATACATCTTGTAACTCTAAAGAAACCAATCCATGTTTTTTTTTCCCTCCCTTTCTATACTTTACTTTCCCTAATGATAATTTTCCATATTTCCCTTCATCACATCCCGATGAAGTTGAAAGGTCGCCACTTCGGTCCATAGAAGTTTTTGAAAACCCTCTTTTTAACTCCCAAATTTCATCCCCTAGACTTTTCATGGTTGTCGCTGGAGGTGGCACTGGAGGAGGTGGTGGTGGAGGGGGAGGTGGTCAAGGAAAACCTCCACCCACTAGGATTTTTTCAAAAGTAAAAATTATATGAAGAACTTACCAAAATTTACGGGAGAAGGAGATTTAACTGCCACAGAGAATATCACGTTTTGCGATCAATTTGTTGATATATTAGGGATTTAGCATGAAGATGTTTATTCCATAATTTTAGTTCAAACATTTGAATGGAAAGTAAGAATCTAGTTTCAAGGACTCTCAGTAGGATCCCTTCAGTCCTACGATGATTTAGAAAATGATTTTTTAAGACAGTGGAGAGAAATGAAAGACCATATTTACTACTTGACTGAATTCGGGGCATTGGGAAAGAAGAACTTTGAGTCGGTTCTAGAATTTACTCAGATATTTAACAAACTTTATCATAATATTCCAGCAGAATTTAAACCCTCTCAACCTACAGTGAAGGTGACTTTCGTAGGGGCTTTTGAACCCGACTTCACTCTGATTTTAAGAGAAAGAAGATTGGCTACCCCCATAGGGATGCAATACAACGCTATAGAAATTGAATCAAACATGATGGCATCTGGTAAACTAAAAGCCAAGGTTGAGACATGAACTAAAGAACCTAAATGCTTCAGGGAACAAGTAGGGCCCTCTGGATCTGGGAGGTCTACTGAAGAAAAAATGGATGACATGGATAATATAATCAAATATTTGTCAAAAAAAAATTCTAGAATTGAACTAGACCGAGCCAAACCTAATCCATTTGCTTGAAAATATTTCAGGAGAAATCCTAACCCCAAGACCCAGCAAAGACAAGTAAAAAATGAAGATAAAAAAATACAAGGTCGTTTTAAAACAATTTTTTTTATAGGAGATGATATGCATAATTATGAGGGGCTAGAAGAGGATATAAAAAACCTTAGTTACAAAGACCAATAAACTCATCTAACTAGATAGGATTATGAAAGATCTTTAGACCAAGAGCCCATTAGATAGGATTATGAAATATCTATAGATAAGCTAGGAGAGTCTGCATATCAAAGAATCACTGAATCCATTATGAAAGAACTTCAACGGAAGTATAATTTAAGGCCCAGAGAAAACAATACTACAAGTGTTCCATCAAAAAAGATTATATTAAGAAACAAAGCAAATGAGGCGGTGGTTACTAAACCACCAGTTGAAAAACAATTTTCCCAAAATAAAATTCTTGAAACCCTAGCAACACATGTAAATGTGTTGAACATGCAAAAAATATATCTAGCTAAAAAATAATACACACATTTGTAGAGAGAATTGGAGAAAGAAGAAGAAGGAGAGAAAGAATGGAAGAATTCTCATTAACCGTTATGAATAACGAATAATTTACACATGATATACTCTGTATATCTCAATGAGTTCAACTTGAGGTGAACCAATGAACCATAGTGGTGGTATAGAGTGATATGGACACACGCCAACAGTTACAGGATTGAACTGCCACCTATTCTAGTCTCTCAGGCAGATATGGGAGTGAACTGCCACCTAGTTGAGTTAACTAGTCAACTAGTCTTTAGTTAACTTTCTGAACATAGAGTAGTGAGGAGTTAACCCAGGGAATCAAGGCTAATGCACCACTCTGGTGATGATACCAAGGAAAGTTCGAATTAGGATGGTGATGATCCCAATGTTGCACGGTGATGATCTCAATGCAACATCTAAACTCAACTCAACTAGTCAAACTGAAGTGTCAACTGAAAGAGAATATTCTCCAGGTGGAATATTCTCCCCTAATATATAGGAGACTATATAATGACTAATTATGAATAATAAACAAGGAATAACCTTAGGAAAAATAAATCCTAGGTTTGTGTGAAGTAACTCCAACAACCCCCCTGAACATCACTATGGTGAAAATAAAGATTGGGTCCCAACAACGAGGCCATGTTAGGTATCCAAGTACAAAATATACATTGATAATAAAGTGAGGAAAGAGGGAAAATATCATGGGAAAACATGCCCCTCAAGGTACAATGTATGTAAAAATAAGAACTACAATCGCTAGGCAACTCTGTCCTTCACTCCAAGATGACCTCATAGAGAATGGAATTTCTTCTTAGTGAAGGTCTTGGTGAAAATGTCTGTTGATTGTTTTGTTGAAGGATAGAACTATAAATAGATGATCCCCTCATGTACTAAGTCCTTGATGTAGTGCATGTGGATCTTGATGTGCTTCATCCGCTGCCTCTGAACTGGATCTCTGCAGAACCTCAGAGTGCTCTGGTTGTCACACGAGATGACAATCGACCGATGAAATTGAATGCCCAACTCAGTGAGAAAATGTTGTAGCCACATAGGATGAATGGTTATGTTAACTACCCCTCTGTAATCTTCCTTGACTAATGATAGA
>SNQJ01S0095369.1:22525-34095 GCA_010110895.2 Picea sitchensis | reverse complement strand
AGCTACAACCAGAGAAAGCGAAAAAGAAACTGAAGGTTTTAGTTTAGAAAATGAAATAAATAAAATTAAAATCCCCATGCCTCTGGTTGAGCTCACTAAGAATCCAATTTATAAAAAACAAATTGCTAAAATGATTAATTTTTTTGATGCAGAATGTTGTGCAGATGTAATAAATTTACAAGATGAAAAGCCTATGATTATGTTTGGTCTGCACATTGAAAATGCTAAGAATTATGTAGCTCCTTTTTATATTACCTTAACTGTGCATGATCATTTACTTCAAAATTGCATGTTATATTTTGGGGCCTCTCAAAACTTAATGCCTAAAGTTATCATGGAAAATTTAGGCCTTGAAATCATTAGACCTTATCAGGACCTATATTCTTTTGATTCCAGAAAGGTTAAGTGTCTGGGCATGATCAAAGATCTGGTAGTGAATATTGAACAGATTCCTGTAAAGAGTATTATTATGGATGTCGTCGTTGTTGACATCCTTGTCAAGTATGGCATGATTTTATCCAGGTCTTGGGGTGCAAAACTTGGTGGATCACTTCAACTGGACATGACATACGCTGCGATCCCGATTTTTGGTGGACAATTTACTCGACTATACAAATAGACTAGACTGGAATATACTGTAAGTGACCTCAAAACCCAAAAAACTATCAAGTCTATGCTACTGATCAGGATCTAGGAAATTGTATTTTAACATTAGACGCTGATTTTGATGACTGAGTAGAAGAGGAAAACTAAAAAATAGAAAAAACATAGAAAAGTGTAAATAACAAAGAAGGAGTATGGAAAATGTTTTTTGATGGCGCTTCATCCTGGGAAGGGGAAGGGATAGGAGTGTTATTTTTTTCACCTGGATATGAATATGTCATTCCCTTTTCATACAGGTTACAGTGGGAAATCAATTATACTAATAATGTCTTTGAGTACGAAGATTCGGTCTTCTGATTGGAGGCTGCCAGGAAACAAAAAATTGAAAATATAATAGTTTATGGTGATGTAGAACTTATTGTAAAACAAATAATGTAACAATATCAAGAAAAACATCCAAGGCTAAGGTCATATAGAAATTGTGCCTGAGATCTGATTGAGAATTTCTTATCGTCATTTAACATTCATAACATTCCCAGAATGGAAAATTAATAGGCAGACTCCTTGGCCAAAGCTACTGCAACTTTTATGCCTCCTACTATCCTAAAACTAAATTATCATATAGAAATGAGGCAAAAACCTTCAATCCCAAATAATGTGAAACACTAGCAGATCTTTGAAGATGACGAGCAGATTAAAAAAATTCTAGAAATGGTCGATGAATTCTCTGAGACTCATATAGATCAAGAGAACCAGAACGATCCTATATGGATCATGAAAGAAGGTGAAGAGCCTAAAAAGTTCCAAGATAAGATCACGAATCATTGAATTCTTGTACTTAAGAACAATCAGATCCATAGAGGACTGATACCCTTAGAGAGGTTGTTTGACAAAGATGACATACCCTTGAAATCTACCCTATGAACTCAACCCAAGGAGGTTGAAGACTGTGACATAGGAACTAAATAAGAACCTAAGATAGTCAAGTTATCTAAATACCTTCCAGTTCAGGAGAAAAAAAAATATGTCAAATTTATTAAACAATACAAAGATGTATTTTCCTGTTCCTATGATGATTCAAAATCTTATGATACCTCTATGATTGAACATAAGATTCCTTTGAAACAGGGTATCAAACCTTTTAGACAAAAGCTGAGACAGATAAACCCTATCCTCTTACCTGTAATAGAAAGATAAGTCAAGAAGCTTCTCGACGCAAATATTATTGTCCCACTTAGGTATTCTAAATGGGTAGCAAATTTGGTACCCGTCAGAAAGAAAAGTGGAGAAATTAGGCTTTGTGTGGATTTCAGAAATTTAAACTGGTCATCCCTGAAAGATAACTACCCATTGCCAAAACTGGTTCATGTCCTGGAAAAATTAGTTGGAGAAAAAAAAATTTCGATGATCGATGGCTTCTTGTGTTATAACCAAATTGTTGTCCATGAAGATGATAAAGAAAAAATTTCATTCACTACTCTGTGGGGAAATTTCATGTATGATAAAATGTCATTTGGTTTGATGAATGTAGGGGCCACCTTCCAAAGAGAAATGGATATAGATTTCATCAGTAAGAGAGATTATTTTTTCATTATTTACTTATATGATCTAACAGTCTTCTCGAATTCTGATGCAGAACATCTGTTTCATCTCAAACAAACTTTTGAGAAATGTCGAAAATTTGGTTTGTCTCTAAACCCTAAAAAGTCTCATTTTTCTATGCAAGAAGGAATACTTCTAGGTCATATGGTTTCTAAAGATGGAATAAAGGTTGATCCCAAGCGAATTGAGGCTATTAACATAATAAACATTCCTAAAAATAAAAAAGAAATCTAGTCTTTTTTAGGTAAAATAATTTTTTTGAGAAGGTTTGTCCCTAACTTTGTTGAAATTGTCAAATTAATCACAGATATGCTGAAGAAAGACAATGAAATCAAATGGAATTTCGAAGCTAAAGAATCATTCGAGCAAGTTAACAAAGCTATAAGCGAAGCTCCAGTATTATCTCTTCCTCACTATACTAAGGAATTCTTGATCTTTTCTTTTGCATCGGAACATACTATCACAGCAGTACTTATCCAAAAGAATGAAGAAGGTTTCGAGAAGTCGATTACGTTTTTCAGTAAAAGTCTCAGAGACACCATATTAAGATACAATATACTGGAAAACGAAACCTATGCTATGGTGAAAGATCTCAAATCTTTCAGGACATACGTACCGCACTTCAAAATAACTGCTTATGTGCCAACAAGCTCTTTTAAACATATATTGGTACAACCAGACAGTGATGGTAGAAGAGGTCAATGGTTAGCCAAAGTTTAGGAATTCGATCTAGAAGTAAAACCGACCAAGCTTGTCAAAGTTCAGGGTTTGGTGAAGATATTAGCAGTGTCGAATTTCAAATAACTTGGGATAAATCATCTGGAATCACATGGACCTGTTCCATACATAGGAGAACTTGACTATCAAACCCCTAGAGTCCATATCGAGGATAAATTTTCTTCCTATGACTAGTATCGCGATATCATTTCATATCTCCTTACCCTTCAGTGTCCAAGTGATATGATTCCATCAAAAGCAATAATGTTGAAACTACACGTAGTTAAAAACTGTATCATCAAAGGACAACTGTATTGGAAAGATCCTCTAGGTTTCTTACTATGTTGTCTAACAGAATCTGATATAGAGGATGTCATAAATGAATTTCCCAAATGAGTGTGTGGAGGAGATCATTCCTGGAGGGCCACAACCTACAATATTCTAAGAGGTAGATATTGTTGGCCAAAGATATTTACCAATGTCAATGCTAAAGTTAGAGTCTACAACCCTTTCCAACTGTTCTCTGGCAAGCAAAATATCCCTGCATTACCTTTGGTCCCAGTCAATACAGAGACTCCTTTTCAACAATGGGGCCTAGAATTCATAATATAAATCTACCCATAGTGAAGCGCCCAATATAAGTGGATTTTAACTTCTATCAATTATTTCACAAAATGGGTGGAGGCCATTCCAATTCGGAATGCCATAGATTCGGTAGTTATAAAATTTTTGGAAGAGAACATCCTATCCAGATTTGGTTTCCCCCCAAAAATAGTTATGGACAAGACCCAAGCATTCAAATATATGGAAATGATAAGTTTTTGTCAAAAATACAACATTGTGCTGGGACATTCTACAACCTATTATCCTTAGGGAAATGGGTTCGCTGAATCATCCAAAAAAATCTTGATGAATATAATAAAGAAATTATTAAGGGAGAATAGAAAGGATTGGCACATTCACCTAAAGTACGCCTTATGGATAAATCGGATTGGCACTAAGAAATCAATAGGTATGTCTCATTTCCAAACAGTTTATGGCATTGACGTTGTCCTCCCTATTAATCTATCTCTTTCAGTAATAAAGTTGTGGCAAGACGCGAACGAAGATCCAAATGACGTAATGAGGAGGATAAACCAAATAATCGAAGTCCAACAAAACAAGGCCAAAGTCGATGTTAGACTTCAAAAATACCAAGATAATATGAAATCCTTTTTCGACAAAAAAGATAAAGACAGGGAATTTCTTCCTGGTGATTTAGTTTTGAAATGGGATGTCATGAAAGAATATCCAGGTAAACATGATAAGTTTGATCACCTCTGGTTCGGACCATTGAGGATTGCATCAACAAGGGGTAAGTATTCATTCCTACCAGAGAATCTCAATGGGAAATTTTTGACACCCCTATAAACAGGTGCTATCTAAAACATTTCATGCAATAAAAATGTTTCACAGTACCATTGTATATAGCGGTTTGGTTTCTGTTTACTTTCGCAACTTTATTTTCCTTCATAGGATACCTGAATTTTACTTTTTATAAACCTAGTTTTATTTAATACTCCGAAAAGAAAAGAATAAAATGTATGTACTGTATATCATTTCTATTTTGCGAAACTCTCTGATTGTTTCTTTTTGCAGGACATTTATCATCAGATGAGGAATAAGGAGATATCGGAATTCAACGCTCAATTTTCAGAATAAGTTTTTTTCTCTCAAACAAGTGATGAATTAATAATTGGTTAGGTTGCAAATATAAATGAAATCCAAGGTATGAACTTCTATTCTTATTTTTCAATCTAAAATTCTAAAATAAATCTCATCGAATCTTAGCATAATTCTACTCATGTAAAAACGATCACCTGATCAAAGATCGGAAAAGTACAGATCTAAAAACCTCCAAATAAAAATAAAATGAGATAAAAATAGAAACAAGAGAAGTTGGTAATCGAAAAGAGGACTGTGTGGAAGTGAGATTCTTTTATGCCAAACTCTCTCATCCCTCATTCTATTTCACTTTTCCTATCTTTGAGCTTTTACTCTATTTTGATTTTCACGACCTGTCCTTAAATATTCATAACCTGTCCTTAATTCTTCATAGAAAGAAAATATTTCTCCCTGACTTTGAAAACTTAAAAACATATCTTTAAAACAAGACTAGGCGAAAATATTTATGTTCTTTTGATTCCAACTTAAAGAAAGTATGTCTAGGCTAATCCTAATAACTTTATCTCTTCTATCATATTTTTACTGATAAACCTGCTCAAGGAAAATCCCTGGAAAATAAAAGTTCCCAATAAAATATTCCCTATAGGAAAATATGTATTGAAGATCAAGAGAGATCTAGCTCAGAGTACAATGATAGGCCTTCATTGTCAAATCTTAAGCAGATATCATCCCTATATGACACATACAAGTTGATTTCCCCCACTTCAAAATATATAAAACATATAAGATAGATGGTGAAAGGAAATTCATAAATTGATTGTCCCCATCTAGTCCAAGACAAATGGTGAAAGGAAATTCGTAAAATCGATTGCCCCAATTTTGTCCAAAAGAGATGATGAAAGGAAATTCATAAAATGATTTCCCTCATATCAAATAAAATGAAAAAATGCTATTTGAAGTGGTGAAGGGAAATTCAATGGGAGATGTAGATAACTTCACTGGGGTACTAAATAGGCTCGTTGGCAGTGAATAAATATCTATCATATCTGTAAGGTTGTCGTACATGTATAAACATACTCTGGTAGCTAGTTCTCTTTCTGATAATATTTGCATCCTATATCAACCAGGGATTCCCTGACTAAATCATTAAAATTACTTTTCCTTGAAGTGAACAAAATCGACTGAAGGATGATAGTTCAGTTAAAGGTTTTTTGATTATCTTAAGAAAATCTAGAATCAGTTTCAGAAAAAGGAAACTTATTAATAGCCTAACTTGAGATCAGTAATTGATTGTGTTTTGAAAGTTTTCTGAGACACGACTAAAGTCTGATTTTTCTCTGTATAATTTTCGCAAATTTGTTCCTCGGGAACACAACAATGACTCCATTTACCTAATGAAGGAACTTAGTCTACTATTCTTCCACGCCTCATAGGGAGACCCGATCCCCAGATGGAGCCCATGTTGAAACATATATATTTCTAAGCTTTTGGACTTTATATAAATTTCATTCCTGGTTAAATAAGAATAAGACTTGCATGATATACGTCGTTGATGAAGTCTTCCATCTAAACAAATGATCCTAAATATCTTCAGATTTGTGGAGCTGCCAAATGGTTAAGGAGATAAGTTGCTAGAGGCCACTTCGGAGCTTCATGCTTCAGAGGTTTCAACAAGTCACAACTTTAAAAAGCCCGAAACCCAAATATATTTGTTATCACTTTTTCACCAACTTTTGAAAGACATGTGTCATGGTACAGATGTACGTTTTAAATATTCCCTGATTCAACATGTGGCACTTTTATCCGTGCTTTTCATATAAATATTCACAAGATTGTAATTAACACTTGGCACCCCCTAGCCTCGACACGTCATCTAAAATGATGTCATCTTCGACACATCACTATGGGTAATAGCCTTTCGGGAATATAACAAGGAACCAACTTTCAATTCCACGAAGCGATAAAATCCTGAAATATCAAATCTTAATTAATTAAGTTAATCTTAGTTAAAGATGGTTAATAAGTTTGTACTTCGTAAGTTAGGACGTTTATCATCCCTCACATCTTGAAATACCCGAAGTCCGAAATTCTGAAACATTTCAAACTTAAAAGGGATTAATTAAAACTAAAAACGATTATCCAATAATTAATCATTTCACAGTTTCGAGTTTCGAGGATTCTATCTTGAGCTACTCATTAAAATCCTGAAGCCCAAATACCTGAAAACGTTTAATGTTAAACACGATTAATTAATATCTTAAACAAGATTATCTCATAATTAATTTCTAACGAGTTCGCGATTCGAGAATTTTCAAACCTGTTTCATCCAAGTTCCCGATCACAAACCACCAACATTTATGGCATTAATCACGAATAAATGGCATTGATTTCAATATAGATTGCAGATCGTTGCCAAGATTTCTTCATTAAGGTAGATGATTTTTTTGTTAGTAAAAGTATTCATAAATCAATACACTTAAGGTGAATAAGAATATTGGATTTTGAATTATATTTTCATTCTCGTAGAATAACAAGTTTTAAGCTAGCTGAATAAGGTCACACATTATCTTGTAACAGGTAACACAGTTCTGATTTCATTAATATCATGGCACCGTGGAAAATGGATAAAGAATATGGTGAGAGCATAGATCCGAACACAGATGTTCTCTTAGACACCTCACTGAGAGCCATAGATACTATGAAGTCATGGACACAGGTGTTCGATATTCTACAACACGAGTTGATAAATTTCCCAGAGGTTTCAGGTGACAAAGTAATCGAAACCCATGCGACTAAACTCAGGGATATACCGGCTACCAACACAACAAAGAAACATCCATCCATAGAGATAGGTAGCCCCATTATGTCATTAACACCTTTACAGTCGATTCAAGGAAATCCCAATGACAAAGTCATATTTAAAGAGGACCTTACTCCGATTTTAGTTGAAGAAATGCCTCCTTTAGACTTATTTTTTAGTAAGAAAAGAACGACCATAGTTACAAGAGAAACGCATCAAAAATATGGTACAAAATTAAAAACAAAAGGAATGTTGTATGATGGACATGGTCTAGATTATACATAATTCACTAGGGAAATGGCAGGCTCATTAGGTGCCTTTTCCACGTCCAATCAGTGTTTAGTAGAAAATCTAGTGGATCAACTGAAACAAAAAAATATGTTGGTAAGGCAGTTGCAAAACCGGATGATGACCATGGAAAGGGATGTATGAAATAAGATGAACAAAGAGTTTGAACAAGTCATAGCCGATGTCAGACATTAGATCCAACAATGGAAAGCTAACCTCGATGAGCTCCATCAAAACTCATAGGCCAATAGAAGGAAGCCCAACAAGATATTTTTACAAAAGTGGAAGCCATTCAAAATTGTTATCGAATGGCAGACCTTTCCCATAATAAAATTTACATTAAATAAAGGGAAGCCCATGCATCTCAGGCTAAGTTTTAGGAGGCTATCTTTATAGTACCAAAATATGATGTATCGCCAACTCCTCGACTGTCTCTATCTAAGAAAACTAAAGGTGACATAATTTTGAAGCCATGGGAATCAAATCTTGCCGAAATAAAAATATTGTCTAGAGAGGTACACAAAGCTTGTCTAGAACCAATATCTTCACTAGAAAAAGGGCTACTTGATTTTGAAGGAAATAATATCTCCAAATCCCTAGGGAATATTGGCTTAGCAAGGAACCAATGTAACTCTAGGACAATAAAAGAAGAGGCCATGACGATCATCCAACAAATGAAACGAATTGATCCTATCCAAATAAACAAATGGATAGTAAGTACAAGCATGCAATTATAGGCCACATCTTTGGGATAAAAGAAGATATAGGAAAGGTTGCCCCAGATAGAAAATAAGTTATACATTTTTGAAGCAGATGAGGCAACTTCACCTTCTGGGTTGGTGGTACATTTACTGAGCAGATGCATCGAATGTGTCGAATACGGGAAAGCCAACACATCTGGAAACAAGTGAGAAACATGTGCATACGACTCATACAGGTCAGGATCAGATGACAGTTTTTTCCAAGCTAAAGGATGAGGATAAGAAATGCCTCTTCCAGTAGACAAAGAGACAGAGGAGAAGGCCAACGAAAGTTTTCAGTTTTACATATTGTAAAATTTACTATTTTTGGAATTATGAGAAGTCCAACCGTTTTGAGTTGAGATGATTTTGTATAAATAAATAGATTAAAGACTTATTTCAAGCTGTTTCTTACTGATTGTAATAGAGAAAAGTATCCTTATAGAGTATTAATACAAGTGAAGACATATATTCCAGGTTTTGTTAAATCTGGGTTATGTGTTTATTTTGTTTTTGATTTCTCGACATTCCTTTATGTATTCCTTGATAAATGTTTGGTTCCAATTTAGTACAACAACTATTGTAATCACAAGGTCTCAATATTTTATTAAGTAAGCAATTTTTCCTCTTCATTTACTGTGAGTAAATCAAGACCTGCTTGTTGTGTAGATTACTGCATTTTGGGCGTTATTCAAGGTTACACTATCTCTTTTCCTCTACTGAAAACAAGGTAGGACTCTTCCGTAATTGATGCCCTGCTCTGTTTTGCAGTCTTGTATTTTCACCTCATACTATTCAATATTGCAATTTCAGCTCAAATATGAAATACGACCTATGTGTTGTCAAACTGTTAATTTCATTTAAGGATTTTTTCTCATACAACTAAGGTAGAAAAAACACTTTAAAACAAACTCTCTTAAAAAATTTCCTGATGCATGGCATTATTCTTTAAGACTTAAGTTTAATCTCAGGAACAACAAGGAATTTGTAGATCCAAACTCTCGCCTCTTCTGCTTAAATTTCTGCTCAATCGTGATAGTGTATTGATAAGTTATACCTAATGAGGTGATGTCGAGAAACTCCATTTATGTTTGAATGTATCTATGCAAACAACCATGGTATTTGAACACTAGATGTCCCTCAGAGTCTTTGATACCCAATTTGGTGCGCAGGGTATGGAAAATATTGGTGAAATCTGGTACTGTCTCATCCCTTTCTTGATGCAGGGTGGTCCATCTGGTGTATTGTTACTCGTAGCTTCCTACATGGTATTATTGTTCTTTAATGGCATCCTGAAAGGAATACCATGTAGGGGAAACCACAAATATTGTAGATTCTTCTATGGCCCTTTGTTCATAGTAAGTGTCCCACCAGTCCTTAACATGGGGGATGACCTTGAGGAGTGCAAAAGTAATCTTTTCCCTATCGAAAAAATTGTGGTCCAAAAAATACCATTCAAGCAGATTCAACCATTTATCTACAATACTCACATATATGAGTCCTTCAAATAATGGAATATAAAAATATACTTGTACCTTGAAGGGGGTTGCATGGTCGCTTGATGAAGATGCTTCTCCTGTGGGAAACTGCCAAAGGATATGCAAAGGTGTCCATCATTTCGTTCCTTTTTCATGCAAGGGTTTCCCCGAGCAACATTTTAAAAGGATATCCTGCTCCATCATATTTATTTTCATCTCCCATAGGTTGTTTTCGGGCTTTGTGCCACTGATCTTGGAACGAATCGATTGGTTAGAGTCCCAACTTCTTGTACCCAAATCTTGTTAGGGACATGCACGAAGAAAAATAAATGAAGAGAAGACCGCTCTGATACCACTGATCCAGATTTAGGAGTGGACCAAACTAATTAATAGACTGAATACAATAAACACAAAGATATGAATAACAACAAATAAATCTAGTGAACAATATCTTCTATTGAATAAATGAAATAGGCTGAAACTGTAAAACTGTAGAACTAAAACACTTGCTCGAATGGTGGTAGTTATCTCTAATAAGATATGTGGCTGCTACATGCATCTGTCTGAGAATAATGAATTACAACGAGGCTCTAGAGGCATTTTTGATATTACTCATGAATTCCAAAACCCTAGGCATCTAAAAACCTAACCCTTGGCGGTGAAACACCAAAATTCATGTAGGACCCTATGGGTAAGTTGGTACCTCAACTTCCTAGGGTCATAAATTTTGCATACAACCTCTGTTGTAGGCGCATGATCGCCTGTTGGAAAGGTATTTTAGAGAGCTACACATTACACCAAACTCTTACTATGTCTACAGTTTGACTATGGCAAGCCAAAATGACAATGTTAAGGGCTGTAAAATATCCCTGGGTATATTAAGATGTGTTCACATGAAAACATACAAATTAAGCCAGTTGGATTAGGTTAGAGGCCACCAATATCCACTTGGAATATGTGTAGGGCTTCATACATCCCAAAAAGTGTAGAATCGATAATTACAAAGAAGTATATAAGAACATGTTGAACTAAAAAAGGACAAGAGGAGCCAGTTGGAATAGGTTGGTGGCCACCAATATCCACCTCGATCAATGTTACAATGTAATACCTAATGCATATATTTGATAATAATAATGATTATGTTACACTCTCCATAGTTTACTTAAGAATGCCCAAGGATAAAAAAATGTTTCCGCAAAAATTATTTCTACAATTAATACATCTCATAGATATGGGGTGTGGGGCATGAGGAAACAGAGCTATGGGGTGTTCTCAAAATATTTGACATGTGAAGTATCATTTCTAGAAATAACAAGAAGAAATTGAAAGAGTGTGATAGATAATGATGTTTGGAATCAATAAAAAGGGAATGATCAACTTAGAGAACAAAGAAGTGATGATTTGATGATGTAGAAAAATGAATGAATAGAATCACAATTCTCACTATTGTAATCACAATTTTAGGTTTTTCTAATGTTGAGAAGGTTCATTTTGTGTAGACTCACATCCAAAATTAATCAAGGACATACAAGTGAGAAAATTTCACCAAGTTTCTTTATCCCAAACAAAATCTAAAACATTATTTTGTGTGAAACAAATAAAAACTATGCATTATCTTTACATTGAGCTTGACCAAACCTACAAAATGGATTGTTGAGATATTTACATTAAGTATTA
>SNQJ01S0095369.1:6399-17807 GCA_010110895.2 Picea sitchensis | reverse complement strand
ACAATGTATGTAAAACTAAGAACTACAGTTGCTAGGAAACTGTGTCCTTCACTCGAAGACGACCTCACAGAGAATGTGATTTCTTCTTAGTGAAGGTCTTGGTGAAAATGTTTGTCGTTTGTTCTTCTGAAGGACAGAACTATAACTCGATGATCCCCTCATGTACTAAGTCCTAGATGTAGTGCATGTGGATCTCGATGTGCTTCATCTGCTGCCTCTGAACTGGATCTCTGCAGAACCTCAGAGTTCTTTGGTTGTCACACGAGATGACAATCGACCAATGAAACTGAATGCCCAACTCAATGAGAAAATGTTGTAGCCACATACCGTGAATGGTTATGTTAACTACCCCTCTATAATCTACCTCGACTAATGATAGATCAATGGTAGCTTGATTCTTGCTCGACCAATAGATTGGCCCGAAACCAAGACTGAGTGAGTAACCAGATGTGGACTTGCAATCAATGTTATCGCCAGCCTAGTCGGAATAAGTAAACCCAATGAGATCTAATGTAGAGTTTGTTTCATAATGAATCCCAAAGGTGATGGTGCCTTGTACATATCGAAGGATACAATTTGCAGCTTTCCAATGTTGATCTGAAAGTGGATCCAGAAGCCTGACAGGGCTTGAAAAATGCTCAAAAATGAAAGTGCTTAGAATGCGATGAAACCAGTGTCATTATGTCTATCTCGTCTTCCTGATTCCGGTGGTATATTTACTTTGTCAAATAGGATCCATATGGAGAAGATATCTCATTCTGTCTAAAAAGCCAAACAGGTAAAAAAAGGGATGACTGTACAGTCCGTACAGTCCACATGTCATGCTGACTGTGCAGACCGTACGGTCTGTACAGTTGATGTGGCAATCCCAGGGGGAAACATGTGGAAGCTCCAGAAAGTGACATGTGGCAGGCAGATTTGGACGTACGGGCGTACAACTGGACCTATCCAGAGGTGACATGTGTCACCACTGTAAGGGTGACACGTGGCACGGATGACATCAACAGCTGACATGGCAGGCTGACAGGGAAGACACATAGGCTGACAGGTGGTAGTACAGTAGTTGACGTGGTAGGCACGAGGACCAATCAGCGATTTCCATGTGGCACCCTGTGGTTGGTTGTTGGTTTTATGTGTAAAAGTTGTGGGTTTACCGTGGGTTGAACCGACGACCTCCCTCCGGGGCAGTGGACTGGCAGGACCGGGCTAACCACCTGGGTGCCCGTTAGTTATTGTTATATGAATGATGACAATTATATTTGAATTAGTTTGAATGTATATTCGGCGGAGGAAAGGGCCGGGGCTTATCCCCAGCCCACGGTTCAGCCCTCGGCGTAATCCATATAACATGACCACGACCTTACCATTGACGCGGGGGGTGTATGGATAGGGCTCATCCCTCGGGTTTCGGTGCCAGCCCATAACCACTGCTACAGGACTGGGAGCTGATTTGACAGAGTGCATGGGAGGTTATACAATTGGCTCGTGGGCCTATGTTGATGCCAAGGAACCAGGGGTTAGTTCCGAAAAGGGGGGGCCAGCGCACAGCCCTTTGGGCTGGCGCTCGGCCACATGGCCCCATACGACCAATAATAAAGGGGTGCGCACACAGAATCAGGGGATTATGCCCAATAAGCTTTATGCAGTGGGTTTTTATGCCTATGTTTTGGGTTTTTAGTTGTTATTCAGCCTATTTTTAATTGATTCTCTCCATTTTTGGGGGATATTGGGCATTTTTGGAGCCCAAATTTTTGGAGGAAGCTGGAGATGAGAAACCAAATTCAAAGCTATATAAACCAGGCCTGTTTGAGGCCATGGAAGGGCAGTCAGAGAAGAGTTATGCTGAGGAGAAGCCAAGCCAAAGCCTTATTGATGAAAAGAAGCTTTTGAGGAGGAGATGCTGTCGAACCATTTCTGGGAGCTCCAGATGTCCGTTTTGCGTGCCATTTTCTTTGCAGGGTTCTAGAGATCTGGGAGAACATGAATAGATCAGTCTTGTAGCCATTTGGTATTGCAGCAATGTACTTTTGAGATTTTGAAAAGAAATAAAGAAGCCTCCCCCACAGAGACAAAGGCCCGGAGACATAGGCAAAGTTGTGTCGAACTCCGTTATCAATCTGCGTGTTATGGTTTGTTGTATTTTATCTCATTTCAGATCTACAAATGTGTATATGGCTGTTATAATTCCTCTTCTTTCCTCATTCTTTCACTAAGTTTCTCAAATGGTTAATTAACACATGCTAAATTAAAACTCAACCATAAGTCATTAAAAGATCCTACGGATCAAATGTAGCTCATGCGATTCTTGCATGAACCTGGAAACTGCGCCAACTACATATGAGAGGTCTGGTCTGGAGTGTGTGAGATACAACAAGATCCCCACTAGCTGTCTGTATAGTGTGTTTTTAACCAGTGGATTCTCCCCTCCATCCTCAAGTTTGACTCCTGATAGGAAAGGAGTAGGAGCAGACTTGCAAACTGTCATGTGAAATTTCTCAAGGAGATCTCATGCATACTTGGCCTGAGATAGTTTGATTCCTGATGCATCCTGACCGATCTTGAGTCCAAGGAAAAAGTGTAGCAGACCCATGTCCATCATAAAAAAACTGTCATGTAGAATCCTCTTGACTACAACAATCACTGAAGTAGAGAAACCGATGATCATCAAATAATCGACATATAGAACTAAAAGTAGAAGTGAATCAACCGTCATGAGCATGTATACATTCGGGTCTAATTTACAATGTACAAAGTTCCATGACAACAGGTAGGAGTCCATCTTGGCATACCATACCCTCAAATCCTACTTGAGGCCCTAAAGTGACTTCTTCAGTCGACAAACCAAATATGAGTCCTGCATAAATCCATGGGGCTTCTCCATGTAGATCTCCTTATAGAGATCACCATGAAGAAATGCATTCTTCACGTCCATCTGATGGAATTCCCATCCCTTGGTTGCCACAATGGCAAGGGCCAATCAAATGGAATCCATATTCTCTACTGGAGTGAAGGTCTCATCATAATCAATACCATGAACCTGCTGAAAGCCTTTGGAAACAAGCCTAGCTTTGTATCTCCTGATCTGCCCATCCGCTATGCTCTTAGTCCTATAGATCCATCTTCATCTGATAAGTTTCCTCCCACAAGGAAGGGGAACTAGATCCCAAGTCTGGTTCTCGAGGAGGGAGTTATACTCCTCCTGCATGGAAGATTCCCAAAAGGATTTGTACTAGCCTCTCCATAAGACTATGGATCTGAAGACTGAACCAAGAAAGGATGCCTAGAAGGCAATGGTTCAGTGAAAGTGAGTGCAACAGGAGGCTCCTGGAAATTAGATCATGTCCTCCTAGTATCGACTGGATCGCCTACGAGATCCCCTACATCCTGAAGAGTAGTTTGTGTCCACTTGGTCCTCTACTCTGGCTCTGCAACTGCATCTAGATGCTCTGACTCTACATATGACTGTACTAAATCTGAATCTAACTCTAAATCCTCTGAGTCCTCTGAATCGAAACTCTCATCTGAAGAAGAGTCATCATGTGCATGCTCATCATCTCGGACAGGTGGAAGAGTGAAGGTGTTTGCATGCAGTTGTTGAGGTACATGCGAGACCCTTTCCTCAAATTGGACACTATGCTCAATGATGAGTCGATCTGAGGAAAGATCAGTAAGCCGATATCCCTTCACACCATTAGGGTATCCAACAAAAATGAACTCAGTGCTATGTGGATCAAGTGCCTTCCTCTTTTCAGAGTGAATCCGAGCCCATGCACATGAACAAAAAATGCGAAAGTGGGCCACTTCTGGTTTGAGGCCGCTCCAAGCCTCGTAGGGGGTCTTATCCTTGACAGATCTATGAGGAAATCTGTTTTGGATGTATGTTTCATAGTTAAGTGCTTTGTCCCATAGTCTCTGTGGTAGTGACTTTGCATGCAACATGCAAGATGCCATCTCCTTTAGAGATTGGTTTTTTCCACTCAGCAACTCCATTTTTCTGCGGAGTATAGGGAACTAAATGTTGCATTTGAATCCCTACCTCATGGTAAACATTATGGATCTCATGATTTACATAATCTACCCTATTATCATCTCAGAGGACTTTGATCTTCTTTCTGGACTATGTCTCAACCAAGGCTTTGAAATCTTTGAGGTGTTGAAAGACCTCAGATTTTTGCCTAAGAAAGTATATCCAAGTAAAATGTGAGAAATCATAAAAAAAAATGAGAACAAACCTCGCTTTGTTGATGGATGGATGCAGAAAAGGACCCATAAGGTCACCGTGGATCATATCTAAAGGTGTGGAAGCTTGTTGAGACTTTCCTTTGTGAATTTCTCTTGAGGGTGTTTCCTGAGAACACATCCCTCGCATACTCCCCTTGAGAAATGGATTTCTGGTAGACCATCAACTAATTTGTGCTTGCTAATTTGTTTCATGTATCTGAAATTCAAATGTCCAAACCTTTTGTGCCATATCCTACTACTTTCATCAACATGAGTACGCAATAAAGCAGAATCAGGTTCAATGAATTCAAAAAATGTATACAATCTAGACTGATGATTTACCTCAGTGGTAGCAACCCTGGAGCTGGTTTGCATGTCGTAGATGTCCATGAAATTTGGTTTGAATACAAATTTCTTTCTAGTGCCGAAATTCGTCATCTAATACACAGAGAGAAGGTTGACAGAAAGCTTGGGAACATGCAACACATTCTCAAAACTTATGTTGGTGAGTTCAATCCTTCCTTTACAGGTGACTTCGACAGAAGAGTTGTCCCCCATCAGAATGGGAGGACCTTTCCATGCATCCAAAGAAGAATATACTTCTTCTACGGTAGCCATGTGATGTGATGCTCCTAAATATACGATCCAAGTATCGGGGGAGGAGTTGATGGCAATGAAGGCATGGCTAGAATTTCCTTTCTTGGAATTCAGATCTTCTGGCTTCTTCTTCTTCTTTTCACCCTCGGGGATGCGATATCCAAGGTTGTTTTTCTAAAGTATCTGAGACATATGATATATTTTTTTTTTCATGCATGTGGATTCCGACTGGAATCCTTTGTGACAATATGTGCATTTCTCCCATTTTCTTCCCTTTTCTCCTTTGGATCTGAAGGCATCGGTGAAGGGCTTTGTGTACCCTTCTTTTATCGTATGGGCATGATATTTCCACTTATATTTATCTTTATATTTCTGATATTTGTGTCTTCCATCATGCACAGTGAGTGCATGCGCCCTTGGGCCTTTGATTGTGCCCATGTTGATGAGCTTGGTTTGCTCTTGTGTCAAGGATTCGATAAAGTCCTCAAGAGAAGGCATATTCTAGGTGGCTCTAGAGGAGAATATGAAAGTATGGAATGTATATATGAATACAAATAATCCAGTACCAAGCTTGGAGAGAATGGTGAGAACCATTTGTTTCTCCTTCGTTGATTTATCAACCCCGCAAGCTTTGAGTTGCGACAGTAAATCATTGAATTTTGTAAAGCAATTTTGGATATTTTCGAATCTTTTTGGATCCAATGTGAGTAGATCCACCTATATCATATGTCCCCTAATATCATCCTGTTTTCTAAAGATCCCTTCCAATATTTTCTAGGCTTCATTGGGAGTCTTACAGGAAGATATGTGAAAAAGGAGATCAGGAAAAATAAGACTGCAAATTGTTCCAAGTGCCTCATCCATGTGATTTAAGTACTTGGATTTTTCTATGGATGATGTTGGCTCTGTATATGTATTCATGGTTAACATGTACAAGCCTCTGGATTGAAGATGTATTTGTATTTTCTCCTTCCATGCAAAATAGTTGTAAGGTGTAAGAATTAATTCTTTTTGGAATTCCATCTTTTCGTTGTCTTCAATATTTTGTACCTGCAAACAATTTTGGTGTATATTTTTCTTTGTAGACTATCAACTCTGATACCATGTAACTGTGTTGAACCTTCACAAAATAGATCTATCTAAACAATAATACACACATTTGCAGATAGAATTGGAGAAAGAATAAGAAGGAGAGAAAGAATGGAAGAATTCTCATTAACCGTTATGAATAATGAATACTTTACACATGATATACTTTGTATATCTCAATGAGTTCAAATTGAGGTGAACCAATGTGCCATGGTAGTGGTATAGAGTGATATTTACACACACCAGCAATTACAGGAGTGAAGTGCCACCTATTCTAGTATCTCAGGTAGTTACGGGAGTGAACTGCCACCTAGTTGAGTTAACTAGACAACTAGTCTTCAGTTAACTGACTGGACATAGAGCAACGAGGAGTTAACTTAGGGAATCAAGGCTAATGAACCACTATGGTGATGATACCAAGGAAAGGTCTAATTATGATGGTGATTATCCCAATGTTTCATGGTGGTGATCCCAATGTTGCATGGTGATGATACCAATGCAACATCTAAACTCAACTCAACTAGTCAAACTGAAGTGTCAACTGAAAGAGAATATTATCTAGGTGGAATATTCTCTCCTAAAATATAGGATACTAGATAATGACTAATTATGAATAATTAACAAGGAAAAAACTTAGAAAAAATAAATCCTAGGTGTGTGTGAAGTAACTCCAACAACACAAACCAAGAAAACAGATAATAATGAAGCACAAGCTACAACCAGAGAAAGCAAAAAAGAAACTGAAGGTTTTAGTTTAGAAAATGAAATAAATAAAATTAAAATCCCCATGCCTCTGGTTGAGCTCGCTAAGAATCCAAGTTATAAAAAATAAATTGCTAAAATGATTAATTTTTCTGATGCAGAATGTTATGCAGATGTAATAAATTTACAAGATGAAAAGCCTATGATTATGTTTGGTCTGCACATTGAAATTGCTAAGGATTATGTAGCTCCTTTTTATATTACCTTAAATGTGCATGATCATTTACTTCACAATTGCATGTTATATTTTGGGGCCTCTCAAAACATAATGCCTAAAGTTATCATGGAAAACTTAGGCCTTGAAATCATTAGACCTTATCAGGACCTATATTCTTTTGATTCCAGAAAGGTTAAGTGTCTGGGAATGATCAAACATATGGTAGTGAATATTACACAGATTCTTGTAAAGAGTATTCTTATGGATGTAGTTGTTGTTGACATCCCCGTCAAGTATGGAATGCTTTTATCCAAGTCTTGGGGCGCAAAACTTGGTGGATCACTTCAATTGGACATGACATACGCTGCGATCCCAATTTTTGGTGGACAATTTACTCGACTATACAAAGAGACTAGACTGGAATATGTTGTAAGTGACCCTCAAAACGCAAACAACTATCTAGTCTATGCTGCCAATCAGGATCTAGGAAATTGTATTTTATCGTTATATGTTGATTTTGATGACTGTATAGAAGAGGAAAACTAAAATATAGAAAAAACACAGAAAAGTGTAAATAAAAAAGGAGTATGGAAAATGTTTTTCGATTGCGCTTCATCCTGGGAAGGGGAAGGGGTAGGAGTGTTATTTTTTTCACCTGGATATGAATATGTCATTCCCTTTTCATACAGGTTATAGTGGGAAATCGATTATACTAATAATTTCTTTGAGTACGAAGGTCTGGTCTTCGTATTGGAGGCTGCCAGGAAACAAAAAATTGAAAATCTCATAGTTTATGGTGATGCAAAACTTATTGTAAAACAAATAATGTAGCAATATCAAGAAAAACATCCAAGGATAAGGTCATATAGAAATTGTGCCTGGGATCTGATTGAGAATTTCTTCTCGTCATTTAACATTCATAACATTCCCAGAATGGAAAATCGATAGGCAGACTCCTTGGCCAAAGCTACTGCGACTTTTATGCCTCTTACTATCCTAAAACTAAATTATCATATTGAAATGAGGCAAAAACCTTCAATCCCAAATAATGTGAAACACTAGCATATCTTTGAAGATGACGAGCAGATTAAAAAAATTCTAGAAATGGTCGATGAATTCTCTGAGACTCATATAGATCAAGAGAAACAAAATGATCCTATCTAGGTCATGAAAGAAGTTGAAGAGCCTAAAAAGTTCCAAGATAAGATCACGAATCATTGAATTCTTGTACTTAAGAACAATCAGATCCATAGAGGATTGATACCCTTAGAGAGGTTGTTTGACAAAGATGACATACCCTTGAAATCTACCCTACGAACTCAACTCGAGGAGGTTGAAGATTGTGACATAGGAACTAAAGAAGAACCTAAGATAGTCAAGTTATCTAAATACCTTCCAGTTCAGGAGAAAAAAAAATATGTCAAATTTATTAAACAATACAAAGATGTATTTTCCTGTTCCTATGATGATTTAAAAACTTATCATACCTCTGTGATTGAACATAAGATTCCTTTGAAACAGGGTATCAAACCTTTTGGACAAAAGGTGAGACAGATAAACCCTATCCTCTTACCTGTAATAGAAAGAAAAGTCAAGAAGCTTCTCGACGCAAATATTATTGTCCCATTAGGTATTCTGAATGGGTAGCAAATCTGGTACCCGTCAGAAATAAAAGTGGAGAAATTAGGCTTTGTGTGGATTTCAAAAATTTAAACTGGTCATCCCTGAAAGATAACTACCCACTACCAAAAATGGATCATGTCCTGGAAAAATTAGTTGGAGAAAACAAAATTTTCATGATCGATGGCTTCTTAGGTTATAACCAAATTGTTGTCCACGAAGATGATAAAGAAAAAACTTCATTCACTACTCTGTGGGGAAATTTCATGTATGATAAAATGTCATTTGGTTTGATGAATGTAGGGGCCATGTTCCAAAGAGAAATGGATATAGATTTCATCAGTAAGAGAGATAAGTTTGTCATTATTTACTTGGATGATCTAACAGTCTTCTCAAATCCTGATGCAGAACATCTATTTCATATCAAACAAACTTTTGAGAAATGTCGAAAATTTGGTTTGTCTCTAAACCCTAAAAAGTATCATTTTTCTATGCAAGAAGGAATACTTCTAGGTCATATGGTTTCGAAAGATGGAATAAAGGTTGATCCCAAGCGAATCGAGGCTATTGACATAATAAACTTTCCTAAAAATAAAAAAGAAATCTAGTCTTTTTTAGGTAAAATAATTTTTTTGAGAAGGTTTGTCCCTAACTTTGCTGAAATTGTCAAATTAATCACAGATATTCTAAATAGAGACAATGAAATCAAATGGAATTTCGAAGCTAAAGCATCATTCGAGCAAGTTAAGAAAGCTATAAGCGAAGCTCCAGTATTAGCTAGTCCTCACTATACTAAGGAATTCCTGATCTTTTCTTTTGCATCAGACCATACTATCACAACAATACTTCTCCAAAAGAATGAAGAAGGTTTCGAGTAGTCGATTATGTTTTTCAGTAAAAGTCTCAGAGACACCATATTAAGATACAATATACTGGAAAACGAAACCTACGCTATGGTTAAAGATCTCAAATCTTTCAGGACATATGTACCGCACTCCAGAATAATTGCTTATGTGCCAACAAGCTCTTTTAAGGATATATTGGTACATCAGATAGTGATGATAGAAGAGGTCAGTGGTTAGCCAAAATTTAGGAATTCGATCTAGAAGTAAAACTGACCAAGCTGGTCAAAGTTCAGGGTTTGACGAAGATATTAGCAGTGTCGAATTTCAAAGAACTTGGGATAAATCATCTGGAATCACATGGACCTGTTCCATACATAGGAGAACTTGACGATCAAACCCCTAGAGTCCATATCGAGGATAAATTTTCTTCCTATGACTAGTATTGCGATATCATTTCATATCTCCTTACCCTTCAGTGTCCAAGCGATATGACTCCATCAAAAGCAATAATGTTGAAACTACACATAGCTAAATACTGTATCATCAAAGGACAACTATATTGGAAAGATCCTCTAGGTTTCTTACTACGTTGTCTAACAGAATCTGATATAGAGGATGCCATAAATGAGTGTGTGGAGGAGATCATTCCTGGAGGGTACAATATTCTAAGAGCTGGATATTGTTGGCCAAAGATATTTACCAATGTCAATGCTAAAGTTAGAGCTTGCAACCCTTTCTAATTGTTCTCTGGCAAGAAAAATATCCCTGCATTACCTTTGTTCCCAGTCAAGATAGAGACTCCTTTTCAACAATGGGGCCTAGAATTCATAGGATAAATCCACCCATAGTGAAGCGCCCAATATAAGTGGATTTTAACTTCTATCAATTATTTCACAAAATGGGTGGAGGCCATTCCAACTTGGAATGCCACAGATTCGGTAGTTATAAACTTTTTGGAAGAGAACATCCTATCCAAATTTGGTTGCCCCCAAAAAATAGTTATGGACAAGACCCAAGCATTCAAATTTATGGAAATGATAAGTTTTTGTCAAAAATACAACATTGTGCTGGGACATTCTACAACCTATTATCCTTAGGGAAATGGGTTGGCCGAATCATCCAAAAAAATCTTGATGAATATAATAAAGAAAGTATTAAGGGAGAATAGAAAGGCTTGGCACGTTCACCTAAAGTACGCCTTATGGGAAAATCAGATCGGCACTAAGAAATCAATAGGCATGTCTCCTTTCCAAATGGTTTATGGCACCGACGTTGTCCTCCCTATTAATCTATCTCTTCCAATATTAAAGTTGTGGCAAGACACGAATGAAGATCCAAATGACGTAATGAGGAGGATAAACCAAATAATCAAATTCCAACAAAACAGGGCCAAAGTCGATGTCAGACTTCAAAAATACCAAGATAATATGAAATCCCTTTTCAACAAAAAAGAGAAAGACAAGAAATTTCTTCCTGGTGATTTAGTTTTGAAATGGGATGTCAGGAAAGAAGATCCAGGTAAACACGATAAGTTTGATCACCTCTGGTTCGGACCGTTGAGGATTGCATCTACAAGGGGTAGGAAGAGAGAATCTCAATGGGAAATTTTTTGACACCCTTATAAACAGGTGCTATCTAAAACATTTCATGAAATAAAAAAATTTCACAGTACCATTGTATATAGCAGTTTGGTTTCTGTTTACTTTCGCAACTTTATTTTCCTTCATAGGATACCTGAATTTTACTTTTTATAAACCCAGTTTTATTTAATACTCCGAAAATAAAAGAATAAAATGTATGTACTGTATATCATTTCTATTTTGCGGAACTCTCTGATTGTTTCTTTTCGCAGGACATTTATCATCAGATGAGGAATAAGGAGATATCGGAATTCAACGCTCAATTTTTAGAATAAGTTTTTTTCTCTCAAACATGTGATGAATTAATAATTGGTTAGGTTGCAAATATAAATGAAATCCAAGGTATGAACTTCTATGCTTATTTTTCAATCTAAAAAGATAAAATAAATCTCATCGAATCTTAGCATAATTCTAGTCATGTAAAAACAATCACCTGATCAAAGATCGGAAAAGTATAGATCTGAAAACCTCCAAATA